>CM064566.1:30872739-31139246 GCA_032716605.1 Paralithodes platypus
CAGCTGCTGTCCTGGACATACAAACTAAATATGCGCCTCGTCGACAAGTTCCGACATGCAGATGGGCTCTCATCGACTAGCCTGCGAAACATCTTGCAGGGGGTAGAAGAAGTTCATTCCTGCATTTTACGGTAGATATGTCGGCCTCAATGCCTTACATCTACCGTCTGTGGACTCCCGGAGCCAAGAAGTACAAGTCCCTGCGGAAGTTCCACAAGCAGGTTGATACTTGAGCTCCTGGACTAAATATGCAGAACCTGGGAGACCACTACAAGGATCCAGGCCACCGCTGGGACCGCACAGGCGTGTGCCGACGTCTTCAGGAAGCACCCAGCTCCACTCCCTTCCTTTCCAAAGCACCCGGGTAGTAAAGTTAAGAGTCCAGAAGAGGTGCCATGTGTGCAGCCACACAACTTGCAGACCCCACTAAACGTGAGCAAAACCTCATGGGAATGCCTCGAGTGTCCAAGTGGCACTGTGCTGCTGGAAACCGGTTGCTTCAACGACTTTCAACACTCTAAACGATTATTGAAGTGCCCGTGACCAGATGACAGTGAAAGTGACACTCTCCTAAAATGTAGGCTAATAGTAATAATAAAAACTAAGTATAAGTGAAAAGAGACACCACACAAGTAATAATAAGTGCCTTCATAACAATATGAACAAGTGAAAGTGGCACTATACAGTATATATTATTAGCTTACCTAACAATACATAAAAGTGAAAATGACACTATCAATTATCCATAGTCCAGTGAAAGTGACCCTATAATAATAATCAAACTAAGTATAAGTGAAGAGACACAAATAACTTCATCAAATAACTTTATTGAGTGAAAATAACATAATAACTATAATGAACGGCATAATAACACAAAAACTCTCAAATCGCTTCCCGGCATAAGTGCGGGTGGGGCGACACATGCAACAGGGCGTCGTAGCTGGGGCCGCGGTTGAGTGTTCGGACGCGCCGAGGTAAATACCGGGAAAAAGTTACCTCCACTAACATCCCCATAACTCCGGAACCAGTTGAGCTAGAGAGCTCTACTCAACGCCAATCTACGTAACTAAGTAAGGCGCACATTGTAATATATGTTTGATTAATGTAGCTCTTGTATTAAGGGAGATAGGCCTTTGTTTACAAGTCTTATTTTTCAGCCAGAGCGCCCGGATACGAGCTCCCTCATTTAGAAAGGCAGCCCATGCCAGCAGGGTTAATATGGTGAAGACAATGGATCTTAATCAACATGAACATTTTCATAGGCATATAGGAACTTAAATCTACATCTTAGAAACTACTATAGGGGTGATCTACTAGTGTTTGGTCTAGTAGATAAAACATGGTAGGGGAACAGGGGAACTGAGGTCTTGTTTAAGTTATAATAATAATTATAATAATAATAGTTCTTAAAGCTAGCACATGCTAAGCCAGCTAAAGCCTCTGTCACACTATGCCGATTTAAGTGCCGACGCTCCACGACTTAAGGGTGGGGAGCAGGTCTTTGCCTACATCGCCGCGCGACGTGGGTGGGCGCCTACTCAACTCTCATGAGTTGAGTCGGCGGCTAGTAAATTGACGGCACGGGGACGGTAGGCTGGCGGCGTCGGGTGTCATCCGGTATGTGTCATACGTTACAAGGGCGTCAGCCTGTCTGCGTCAGACACCGCTTATAAGGTAGGTCGCCTTCAGCAGCGACCCGGTAACGCCCAGGCGCCGTCATAGGGGGAGGGCATACCGTGAGTCCGCGACCTGGCAATGTCGCACGGGACAACTTTGATAAATGGTTTTGGGGGTGTTTTTGTTTTAACCTTGATGAAGGTCTAGCAAAGAAACTAAACAAATAAATTAATATATAATAAATAGACCCCAAAAATCAACAGTCCCCTTAATCCGCTCCCATCAACGAGTGACTATCTATAAACCCTTTCAATAGCGGTGGCGTCTGTTTTGCCATAGTTCTGCTATACTTAGACGATTTTATGCAGCTTAAGAACGGTCTGTGGGATTTAAGAGAGATAAATGAGAGGAATGGAGGTCTTGTGATTGCTACAGGCCCTTTGTAAGCATAATACAATAGCCTAATAGTTGCCAGACTATAACGAGAAAAACGTCACCGGTACTGAAAGGGTTAACTATAGATGGCCTTGTTTTACCAATTACTCAAAAAAAAATAACACTTAATTAAGGGGAGATGGGCGCATTTGTTTGCTCATTTATGGATCTTTTTATTATGTTTTTAGTTTCCTCCCTAGATCTCAAGCTTAACTCTCCCCCCCCCCCCCCCACCCCACCCACACACACACACACACACACACACACAAACACACAAACGTCGCCTCCGACGGCCCGGTTTGCCTCGGTCGGGATCAGGTGTGATGGAGTAGGGGTCCAGTGTGACGGGTGGCTGTCCATCGCCGCCGTAGTATCTATCGGCGCCGCCCTACCCCCTATAGGTGCCGCTCGTCAGGAGCCTGTCGCCAACCAGTTTGCGTGCTACGGCGCATGACGCCACCCCAGCGGCGTCATTTATCTTCCTTAGGTCTTGCATGGTTGCCTCTCGACCCCTTCCAGTTGCCGTTAGGCGGCATGCCCATCCATACGGGGAGGTGTGGTGGAGTGGTCTTGCCACTGGCCTGGTAATCCAAAGGTCCCGGGTTCAATTCCCGATGTATCAATGGGAAGATATTATTGGGATGGAATTTGTGCTGTACCTAGTATCAGTGCATTACCACAAAGCCCACCGAAAACGTCAATAAAATACCCTCATTGTTCCCTGATTAATAGCACTGTATGAATATTCCCATATTCAAAATATAATAGGGGTGCAATGCCTGGTGAGGTTATCTGCTCAACAGGTGGCGTTGTGTGTGTGTAAGTGTGAGAGTCCGAGTGTAGGGGGTGAGACAGTGAAGCACGGGAACGAGGTGGCTTCAGAGAGGGGGTCGTTTCGGGCCATGAGTGAGCACCGTGCCTCATGTGAAGGCAAGATGGCAAGTGCTCGTTGTACTCTATGTGCTTCACATGTCTCACTACCTAGACTGGAACAAGACCTCACGGGCTTCACTGTTCATTGTAAAGCGGTGAATGTTAAGGCTCTCAGCCTATGCCCGAGAGGAAGTAAGTTGGAATATAGAAAAAAAAAAAAAAAAAAAAAAAATACTGCCCGCCGTGGGCGTCCTGCCCCTCTATCACCCACGATACTCGGCAGTAGTCTCCCCCTTGTATCGCCACTCTTTAAGTCGTGGAGCGTCGGCACTTAAATCGGCATAGTGTGACAGAGGCTTAAGGATAGCCCAATAAGGACGATTAGGTGTATTTCCATTGGGGTCCTGTACTACTACCCCATCCCCTTGCTCATGAGGGACGGTAATGACTCAGTGCTTGTGAAAAATCTTTAATGCGTCAAGCGTGGGCGCGAACCTGGGCCTTCTGGATGGAAGTCCAAGACGCTAGTCACTACACCTCTTCCTTTGACGTTTTCTGTTGTTCTCTTTCCGTTTTCTTCCTCTCCGTCTTGGGGAATGACTTCTCTGTTGAGTTCATTTTCTATTTCATTTTCTGGGCATTTTAATCCCCATCCTGCTGTCAATTTCTTCCTGGTGAGCGAGAGCGAGCCAGCATTGTATGAAGAAATCCGGCTTGGTCGGAGAAATTTTTCTATCGAAAAATTTACAAATTTAGTCTACTGTCAAATAAAATTTTAAAAGATATGCTGGATGGGGATAAATGTCTTAAAACAGTAGGCTGAATGGGGCCGAATGGATACAACCCAGAGAGAGAGGGAGAGAGAGAACAAAAAAACGAGGTGGGCCCTCTTAAAACTGCACTAGAGAAAGTTTAGTTGTCATGAAGGCGGTCCACGACACATAAGATAAAACTGTTTTTATTATTAGGTGACCGTTACAAAGTGGTGTACAATCTATCTTATTCTTATTTTAGTTACATTCTAGTTTATCTTATTGTACCAGTACCTCCCTACAATCAACCTAGTTGTTCCCCGATTCGGCCCTCCGCCACGACCATTTCAAAGTCCAAGTCTCTCACTCTTGTCCTCTGAAGCGGGGAGGACCTTGTACCCCTGAGACATAGGAGTGCAGACCTGAGAAGAGAGAATGAGAGCCGGCATCTCATCCAAGTTATGACTTGGCTTCTATGCTGGCGCTTTTTCTCCGATATTTGTTCAGCTAATCTGGCATAGAAGATACTTGCAGAAGATCCCATTCTTCCCAACGATGAAGAAGACCAGAGGAGTAAAGCTTACTTGATTCCCTGTTAAAATTCTTTCTTCATAAGCGCGTTTTTTTCTCACTTTCGTTTCTCAAGTATGCCGCCTTGAGTCCCAGCTCGCGATATGTTTGTGCTCTTGGGTTGAATAATTCTGATGTCGAAAAAATCCCGTTGTCCCCTCGTCCAAAAACCTCGAGCACTTACGTCACTCTTGCTTCATTTGAAGTATTTGCAGTATTGTGGGCCAAGCGCTGTCCGTCCATAGGCAGAAGTTCCGGTTCGATTCTGACATCATGGCACACCTCGTCCAGCATTTGTGCAGTGATGTCTCGTACTTCATCATGCCGGATACAGATGAATCCTCCTTTCTTACAAGTCATACAGTGGTCTGAGTTGTTTATTTCACCACATGCACATTTCAGCGGCAGGTTCGAAACTGGCCAACCATACCTCAAGGCTATGGCATCATTGAATTCTTGTTTATTTAAGCTGAAGCCTTTTTCCTTTATTGGTAATGAAGTGAGCCAATTTGAAGCCCCCGTGTCTTGTGCCATCTCAACTCTCATTTTCAGTTCTTCCCTACAGTCGGTCTTAACACACAATAACACTCGCACACACTCAGTCAGTCAGCTGGCTCGTGCTTGACTCTAGGCCAAAAGCAAATTGATCGATTATTTTCTACAGTCCGAATCGATGCATGAAAGCAGTGAAGTGGCTTAAGAATGGTTACAATGGTGAACAAAATTAATAATCAAAATAATCAATAGTAATCCATAATCTATACTCAATAATCAATAGTTAAACCTTTCACTCATTTAAGGTGTGGAGGCTGTGCCCATATACAGTATGTACCATATAATTATAGAGGTACCAGCATCTTAATAATACTGGAAGGAGTTAACCATTACAAGTTTCCTATTCCTACTATTGTCTATACAATTATATATATACTGTATATATATCCCTATCAAGGTTTTTGGTGAATCTATGCTTTTGTTTGTAGGTTGCAACCTACTTACTGAGCATCGTAAGCCATATGTAATGGCCAAGAGGCGGGGTGGTTGACACTAGGCACTATATATTAACAAGTAATAATAACTATACAACATACTACATAAGGATATCAATGTTGGTAGGTATACTTACTGAGCACTGTAAGCCATATATAATGTCTGAGGGGCGGGTAGGTAGACACTTGCCACTATATATTAAGGAGTAACTATAATATACTGTAGAATACATACTATTTATACATACTATGCTACATACTACATAAAGATATCAATGTTAGTGGACTTCATCCTTTGAGTACCAGCGACGTGTGCTATATTTTATTCTAGCTATAATTTGACGATATTATGCAGCTTAGGGAGGGTTAGTTGAGATATATTTAAGTCTGATTATTGCTAGACGTTTTCCTAAGCTGAATAAAATCGTCTAAAAGTTGCCAGAAAATGATAAAACGTACGTCTCTGGTACTGTATGGGTTAAGGCAGGTACTTACTGAGCACTGTAAGCCATAATATTATGTAATGTCTGAGTGGCGGGGAGGTGGACACTTGGCACTCATACTTCCCACCATCCCTGACTTGTGTGTACCTGATGGTGAGGGACCAATCCTCGGACCCCAGGGTATGGTGGGCCCGGAACCTCTGGTCTGAGGTGTACGTGTAGGGGCCCACTGTTAGGAGATGGGTGTCCCGGTCCCGCAGCCAAGACACCTACAACATATATTTAGTTTTAACTTTCATGATTATTAAACTCTTGTCATAGCTCGACATTCTAGTTGGAACAGAGCAAAATATTCGTTTTCTCAATATGAACACAGAGAAAGAGCTGGGTGTTCTGATCTAGCAGCTCTTAGTTAGTTAAAATAGGACTTCAGAGGTTAGCAACCTTTTTGGATTATTAAGCCAGCACACTGTAGGCTAAGTCAAGAATATTGTTAGGACTGGAGTATCCTTTCGAGAACTCCAGTCCCTTCCCCAGCAGTTACGACATCTATAACCATTATTTTCACTTTTATAACCCAAGATATGCGAACGCTTTTCTTGCTTATATTCTGGCTATTAGTAGACGATTTTTTTTCAATTAGGAAGGCATTGTTGGAGTCATAGAATATATTGAGATAGAATTTACCTCTTTGATTCCCTGAGGGACTTCTAAATCTGAATAAACTTGTCTAATGATAGCCAAAATATAGCGGAAATGCGTTCTTGAATGATGAAATGATTAATAGTCTATTTTATTCATTTCACCCATTAACACTAAACACCTGCCAATGACATTTATGAAAGCATGTGATCTCCCGGGATTCGAACCTGGGTTAACACATACAGATCTTAAACACTCTTACCATTACATCATCAATAACTTAACTTTTGTCATAACCCAACATTCAAGGTGGAAAAATAATATATTCGCCTACTTCATATGATAACTGAAGTGTGCAATATTATAAACGTTCTACAATTGTGCTCTTGCGTACTGAACACCTAATGATAAATCAGTTTAATTCGTGAATTCCAGTAGTTTGCTTTTATAGAACATGTAGTTGAATAATATATTATTGACAAAGTATCATATTATTGCCAAAAAAAGAAAAGAAAAAAGACAAGAAAAAAAACAAATGCAGTGTACTTTCCATCAATGTGCATTGTAACTACTGGTACATTTTGATATTCTATAACAAAAACATTGTTTTGTTTTTATATCTCAAAAGATGAATATATTAGCCAGAATGATTTTGATAATTAAATGTTGTGTGTGTATAGATATAGCGGCCACCCCTTTGGAGATAACGGCGTCAGGCAATATATAGATAGATAGTATAGATACCCAAACGTGCAACCCTTCAGTAAAATGGGGTATTGTCCATTTATGCTGGCTAGTTTTAGGCGATTATCTCAACTAGCCCTCTGACTCCTACAGTCCTTTTTTTAACTAACTAGCATTGTTTAATGGGAACCAGAAACAACATCGTAGACGTTCTGAAAGGGTTAAGAATACAGTGTGAAAATTGAATGCTTAATTTTAACAAAAATTATGAACATAAAGAATTATTATACAACATTTTGAATGTATATATTGAGTACCGTGTTGTTGCGGATCATGTTGACCCTGCAGTTGAGTGTGGCTGGATGATCGACCAAGGTGGTGACGTTACCGGAGCGGCCGACGTCATAGGAAGGACCCGGAGGCAACACGTCCACGATGGGCGGTAGGGAACTGTACTGATAATGCTGGAAGGGATGCTGGAGAGTCAAGTTAGGGATGGTGCTGTTGCAGAAATCATGGGTGCTGTGATGTTGCGTCTGGGATATCAGATGAGGGGTCTTGGATTGATGGTTGCTGTGATGTTGTGCTTGGAGACTCAGGTTGGCTATCGTAGTGCTTTTGAATTGATGGTTGCTGTGATGCTGCGTCAGGGGGATTAGATGCGGGATCGTAGTGGTCTTGGATTGATGGTTGCCGTGATGCTGCGTCCGGGGGATCAGGTGGGGGATCGTAGAGCTCTTGGGTTGATGGGTGTTGTGATGTTGTGGTTGGAGAGTCAGGTTGGGTATCGTAGTGCTCTTGGATTGATGGTTGCTGTGATGCTGCATCTGGGGGATCAGGTGAGGGGTCTTGGGTTGATGGTTGCCATGGTGCTGTGGTTGGAGAATCAGGTTGGGTATCGTAGTGCTCTTGGGTTGATGGTTGCTGTGATATTGCGTCTGGGGGATCGTAGTGCTCTTGGATTGATGGTTGCTGTGTTGTTTTGGTTGGAGAGTCAGGTTGGGTATCGTAGTGCTCTTGGATTGATGGTTGCCGTGATGTGGTGGGAGAGTCAGGTTGGGTATGGTGTTGTTGAGAGCATGATGATTAGTGGATTGGTAGCTGGGGTATACTTGAGGGAGGGTACTACTCCTGAGGACTGGTTGGTGTGATTGAGTGACTGTATCGTTAGGAGGGGGATTGTTCTGTTTTTTAAATTGCGTTTGTTGTGAAGTTGGGAGATAATGTTGCTGTTGTGGAAGTGATGGTTGTTGTAAGGATGGCTAAAACAAATGTATTTTGTGGTATTAACTGTTTTGATAGCGTAATGCATAACTGCGCTGAATTTCGGTTTGAGTATCCTAGGTTCGAGTCCTTGGAGTGCCACATGTTTTTGTCGATTTCATTAATTGAGTTTAGAAGTAAAGCTGGTTGTTGACACAATATGAATATCTGTATATATAAATATTATGATGAGCACAAACTTGTTTGGATAATTATACCTAGTATATTTTACCCTTTTTAGGTCATCCCTAGTCGACATACAGTATCACCATTCTTTAGTCACTTCCTACATTCGTTGCAGTCACTAACATTACATAATTTACATTAACATTTTTTTCAGTAATAATGTAATAAAGGTTAACCTTTTCTATTTTGTAGGACCTTTCTATGTTTGCTCCCTTCTGGCTTTCTTTTAGAGATATGTATTTATAATTAAAAGTGCTTTTATTATTAACCCGAGGAATGGGCCATTTATGTTTTTGAAAGTGCCGCGCATGCAAATAAATTACCTTAAATTCTGACAGAATTTGTTATATTTACCATGTAAATCAATATTACTGCTCCAAGTGCATATATTTTACTTGTATAACAAATAAAATACCCCGGAAAAGGAAAGATCGTCAGACAGAAGAGACCGAAGGAGTGGAAGAAGAAGGAAAACCAACCAAGAGAAAGGAGCAAGAAGACCCGAATAAAGGAAGGACATAGATAGAGAAAACAGCATCTAAACCAGCATCCATTACAACACCACAAGGATCTACAGCAGTAGCGAAACTCAAGAACAGACGAATCGCTATGCTGAAGAAGGACACGCGGAAGGAAGAATGCCCACCCACACCGGGCAAGACGATTCGCCCCACGACGTCCCCTAAACAGAAAATAGTTTTCAGCCAACCCTTTTGAGGGAACCCAAGACACTGTATATGTTTTTCTTTTCCTATCTTCTATAATGTTATGTAATCATGTATAATAAGTAATAAGATGTGTCATGTATAATAAGTAATAAGATGTGTCATTAATATTAAGAATATAACCAACAAGTATGATATGAATATGACATGATGTTTTGTTAAACCTAACTATGCAAAGTTAATATTAAATAGTACATCAATAGATCCTTTGGGACATCGTTTCCTACACACATATATACAGTATGTCTTCTTTTATCCTCTAACTATCTCTTCTAATGATACAAACCACATGCTCTTCTTTCTCATAAGTTTATATGCATATCAGATAGTACCAAAGTAGCCACCACGCCGAGTGGCGCTGGTGTTCTTCTAACACGCGCCAGAAGCTAGAGGCTCGCTCGCTAGCTCATCAGGAGTACCACCACATTCTGGGAAGATCGACTACTAAAATACTATATTATTAGATAGCTTACAATGCTATATTTTACGAATCATTGTAAACCTAAATCATACTACAAATGATACATAAGTAGATCCTCATTTCAGACCCCCGTGAATGAGTATGATATATAACATACTTCGATGCGCATCCTGCACTTCTTCATTTTGTTTTGCACACAACACTAAACATCCCGCTCAAGTTAAGAATGAAGCAACTCTTTTCCTTGAACAAAGTTATTGTTTTCCAAGGCTCTATTGACCTTATCTATATATTATATAATTATTTGCTTAACCATTGATGAAGTACCTTTACAGGTAAGATGTACTTTGATATGAACACCACCGTGTAACTTAGTAAATTGATTTAGAAAGAAAATATCTTGACCACCAGAACAAGAAGGTTCTATAGACCTCTCCAGGGATACCTCTTCATGCCCTTACCATCCTATAGGTTAGGAAGGATCCCTCGCAGTAATTCTCTATACCAGGTCAAGATAATTTAGGAGAGTTAAGCAATTTTAAGGCTTCTTGAGTACTGGCATCCCACCTTTAGAAGTCTTAGAATTAAGCCTCCATTCAGTTGGACCTACGGCATTCCGGAAGTCCAATATACTGTCTGTGAGCTAAAAATCCTATTTTAGGGATCTTTGTTGGTTGCGGCATCCCGTCAGCTAACATAGAGATTCTTGATAGGCGGTGTCTACTAAATTATAGTAGTGGAGTGACCGGCATCCCGGAGCTTCATTTCTATTATTTCAGTTACCGAAACTGTGGCCTGTTACAGGAAACTTTGTTACCACTGGCATCCCAGTGATTGACATAGCTTCTGTTACTGGTATAAAGCTTTCCTTAACTTAGGAAGAAGGGTCACGGCATCCCGCCCCTTCCTTCTAGTTAAAAAAAAGACCACATGCACCCTCTCTAAAAGAAGTTGGGAGAACGGCATCCTGTCCTCAATATTCTCTAGAGTGAAAAGTGCTAAGTCCTACTCTAGGAACTTTGTTACTACTGGTATCCCAGTATCTAATATTGTCCCTTTTGTCAGGTCACACTTCCCCTAGTAAAAGTGGAGAGACTCCGGCATCCCGACCTCTCTATTATTGTTTTTGGAAGTGAACCCTGTGACAGTGTCCTTTCAGAGGAACTTTGTTACTACTGGCATCCCAGTATCTAACATTCTCTTTTCTGCTAGGTTTCACTTTCCCTATTACAAGTAGAGAGACTCCGGCATCCCGACCTCTCTACTATTACTCTTGGAAGTGAACCCTGCACAAAGTGTTTTTTCAGAGGAACTTTGTTACTACTGGCATCCCAGTATCTAACATTACCCCCTCTGCTAGGTTCCACTTTCCCTAGTAAGAGTTGAGAGACTCCGGCATCCCGACCTCTCTACTTATTACTATTGAAAGTGAACACTACCACTTTTCACAGGTAGTCTCGAAACATCTGAGACCGCTGTGAGAAAAGGGCTTGGCGAGATACCCTCAAGGGGACTCTGCATATACAAGTCCTAGGTGCACTGAGTCTGTGGCATCCCATTAGACTGTGTAACTGAAAGGCTTAAACACCACCCCGGGTCCCCCGAACCTCTTAAAACGGTCAGGACAGTCAGGAAGAGTAGTTCTAAAGTCTTTCTGCGTTAGTCCGATTTCGTGCCATATACGTTCTTACTGAGGCACGATATTTAAAACACTAGCTCAAGAGTACCTTAACAGGACTTCATCAACGGTTGATATACAGGTCAGGATAGTCGAGTATTCCACATAACCTCTAGAATACTCGCGTTAGTCCGGTATGGTGCCCAACAGTAATTGCCAGATAATTACTATATGTTACGGAGCCATACTAAAGACCCCAAACCCATCAACCCATCTGTAACTATCTTCACACAGCCGGCCAACCTGGACGGCCTACAGAGGAGCAGAAGACTACAGCCAGCAAACATCCTAATCATCGTCGGAAAGAAGATATAGAAAAGACGCCTAAGTCGATGACCAGAAATGAGAGAAAGTGTCTAAGTTAATCTACAAAGTCCACAAGCGACTCTGCCAAAAAATCCAAGATCGAGAGTGAAATAAACAGAGTCCCACAAAGTGTTAGAATATAAAAAAATCCATTATCGTGCTATTATTCGGAATTTATAGAAAATAATTTCTTTTACAAACACTCGATAGTCTATTGAAGTGTTCCCGACCATTAAAAGTGATTTCCGAATTGTATCCCATTTAAGCCGATTTTGATGCTAAGCGACCTCTGCCATTATTTCGACCAAGTGAAAATATTTCAGAGTCCACAAGCGACTCTGTCATTATTCCAACACGAAGGAAATATTTCAAAGTCCATCCTCAGTTGACTTTGAACTTGCTCTCATACCAGTGTGCACAGTATATAACTCAAGATACATATGGTGAAATAAATAACTCTCTTTCATATCTAACATCACAAGTCTACTTCTTGACAAGTACAGTGAAATATTATAGCTGATGATATTACTTGTATCAATCCTCGATAGCCATTAGTGTATATGATTCCAGATAAAAGGAATACTGTTAAGCTGTGCTAAATACCTGAACTCTATCCAGATCCGCGACTGTGCTCGAAGATAACAAAAAATTCTAAGTGCTATTCATTGGTTGTGTTTCTAAACTCACATTCATACTCCATTATGTATTTAGATATTAAGGGAATAAAGCTGTATTCTAAACTATATTTTGGCGATATATATATCCTCTGTTGTCTTCTCTATATGTAATTGTATGAACTCGGAAGTCCCAGTCTAGTAGAACTCACCTGTATCAATCGTTAATCCTGTATAAAATCAGGGCATAGCAACGAACATGTGAGCATTGAAGACCAGTCAAAAAATGTATATTTGTGACAGTGAGGGTCGAGGCATGTGACAGAGCGCGCAACATAGACCCTCCCTCTCCAAGGTCTCACGAGATACTATAGGTAGCACCAACGAACTTGACAAAAATCTTGATCCCTGACCTCTATAACTTAAAAGGGTCTAAAGCAAACTGGCTGTAAATATCCACACCTATTTCCTGGTGGACTCTTCCCAAATGATAAGAACGGCAGCCCGATTGCTTTCATTAATTTTGAGTTATAAGAAGTTAAAGGGTCAAGATTATTGTCAAGTTCGCTAGCGCTACCTATAGGCACGAATGGCTGCCTCATGCTCGTGTTAGAGAGTCGGAAGCAATGAAGGGAGGGAGGGAGAGTGATAACTCGATATATTACCGGCGGGAAAATAAATAGGGGGATACAAAGATGGAAAAACTTGGACATTTGAGGAGGGGCGAAGAGGAGGGAGAAAGGGGGGAGGAGAGGGAGGGGGAGCTAATACACATGTTAGGGAAAGGCAGGAGCTGGTGGTAAACAGGCATACCACATAATCACTTATTGTTTCCACTTCACCGGCACTGGGGCGTTTTTTATTTTCTTATGGCCTGTCTTGTTGAAGGCCTACCACTTTTGCCGGGTTAAAGGGATAAGCGACGGCACCTCGTGTGGCTGACTGAGGGAGACAGAGCCCCGAGCCTCTGTCTACCAAGTGTGAGGCAATAGGTTGACTCAAGCCAGTGTTGCCAAGGGCTTCATTCTGTGTAGCACTACCAAAATTTACTGTAGCCCAATTTATGCTCATTTTGAGTATTTAGTTTTAATTCAATTGATTTCTAAAGTATCCAATATGCAAATAGCGTATGTGTGCATTTTGGGAAACCATTCCTGAATACATGATTTGGGGTTCCATGTGTGAGAGGGTTAAACAAGGAAAACTGTCTATTCTTATTATGTGTTGAGCTGGTTCAATTGTGTCTGCTATTTGGATTTTCTCTCAAAGCAAAGCTCTTTTATTCTGCCCAAAATATTTAGTCATCTTTTAGGAAGTTGGGTTAGTTAAAACACCCAAGATACAGTAGATTTGTTTGTTACATTAATGCCTTCCATCTTGTCAATTTGGTTAATTTTGGCTTGGCTATTGTATGTGGCCATGCCAAGTGAGAATATGACTGAGTCAAAAACTATCACTACTGCAAGGTTTTAAGCTTCTCATTCTTGAAACCACGATTTGCGTATTCGTGATGGTGTCCCTAAATGCACTGATACGCGATTCAAGTATTGGATACTTTATATATCAATTGAATGAAAACTAAATTCACGAATTGCGTATAAATTGGGTTACACCAAGTTTTGGTAGTGACACATTGGATGAAATCCTTGGTAATACCACTCTCAGTCAAACTCCACCCTCCTGTCACACTTGAGGTACGGTACTAAACACATACAATAAACGCACCACTGGCGAGAAATTGTGTGACAAGAAGGACTAAATGGTATTTCTCTATACCAGTGATTAGCAACCTGGGTACATGGTGCACCCTAGGGTGCATGAGTTTTTTTCAAAGGGTGCATGGAAACAAAGGGGTGCATGAAGGGGTACATGGCATGACCAGTGTACATAGGAGTGCACAGCAAGAATATATGTTTTAGGAAGAAAACTTTAAGCGTACTCGCTGGCTGTTTTGCGGCAAAGTAGTGAACAGATTTCTAACACTAAGAGAAGAAGTGTGTGTGTTTCTGACAGAAGAAGAAGACGAAAAGGCTGTCAAGCAACAGGACAACTACTGGATTGCTAGACTATCATACATGGCTTCTGTCTTTGAGAAGCTGAATCAGTTAAACCTGTCTCTTCAAGAAAATGGTGGGGATATTATTAATGTGACTGGCAAGGTTGAAGCTTTTAAGTTGAACATTGGGTTGTGGAAAAGAGAGGTTGAAGCATAAGGACTTTGGTAGTTTCGCCTCCCTTAATCAGTTCTAGAAAGAGTGCAAATGGGAAGTACTATCTCCCACACTGGAGGAAAATATTAAGGATTTTGTTATTTTTCATCTGGATTCTCTGGAAAAGAAGTTTAGTCTCTATTTCCCTGGTCAAGAGGCAAAAGCACTCAAATAATGTATGTGGATTGTGAACCACTTGTCTCAGGTAATACTCAATTAATACTAAATCGTAAAGGATCAAAGGGTACATGAGTTTCAAAAAGGCTCCCGGAAGGGTGCATGAACTTAGAAAAGATTGAATAACACTGCACTATACCACCACCTCCTCTCCTAATCCTCCCTCTATCTCCCTTCCTCATTCTATTCCCCCCTTCCTTCCCTTTAATATCCTCCCCCATTCCTCGCACTTCTTTCTCCCTTCCCCGCTACCTCCACCTTCTTCCCCCTCATATACCTTCCCCATCCATCATCCACCTACCACCACCCCTCTCTCAAACACAGTTAGTATGGAAAGGCGAGAGACTGTCCGTCACTCGTGAGAGTGCGAGTGTGTTGCTGATCCTGGGAGACCAGTCAGCCTATTCTTGGTAACAACAAAAAATGGTGTGTAAATTGGAATGTTGATGTTTATCACTATTTGGTGGTTTCTCATTCTTCACATATGCCTTGTCTTTGAAGACTATACAAATGTGGGGCAATAATATTGTTTTGTACGTAAATATATAAAATGTATTAATTACGTTGCTCTCTATGGCTCCCAAATATGCTGCATAGCGAAAATATGCCTGCTAAGGCCTTCATGCATTTTACTAGTTAATGGATGATATAAATATCTAGCTGCATACACGAGGTGATGTGCTAGCCTAAAGCTTGCCAAGACCTCTCTGTAAAAGTAGTTGCATAGTGTGTTTATGGTAATACAAAAGAACATAATTATATAAGAAGTACAGCAGGATATCTTATACAGCTGCCTCACAAACCCTTGGGTTCAACCCCTACTTTGGTGTCCAAGCTGCCTAGGCGGAAATGCAGTATATATATAGTGACAAGGAATATCCAGTGAAATCGAATTTTACAATGGTTAAAGTAGCGGAGTATATTATGTTGAGGCTTGCTTACGGGGTAAATATAATAATATATATAAGTCTGGCGTTTGGCTTCACTAGTGATAGTCAGATGGAATTTATGATAGAGCCAATGCTAATGCATAGTATATTCATATTTATGATAGAGCCAATGCTAATGCATAGTATATTCATATTTATGATAGAGCCAATGCTAATGCATAGTATATTCATATTTATGATAGAGCCAATGCTAATGCATAGTATATTCATATTTATGATAGAGCCAATGCTAATGCATAGTATATTCATATTTATGATAGAGCCAATGCTAATGCATAGTAATTTCATATTTATGATAGAGCCAATGCTAATGCATAGTATATTCATATTTATGATAGAGCCAATGCTAATGCATAGTATATTCATATTTATGATAGAGCCAATGCTAATGCATAGTATATTCATATTTATGATAGAGCCAATGCTAATGCATAGTATATTCATATTTATGATAGAGCCAATGCTAATGCATAGTATATTCATATTTATGATAGAGCCAATGCTAATGCATGGTATATTCATATTTATGATAGAGCCAATGCTAATGCATAGTATATTCATATTTATGATAGAGCCAATGCTAATGCATAGTATATTCATATTTATGATAGAGCCAATGCTAATGCATAGTATATTCATATTTATGATAGAGCCAATGCTAATGCATGGTATATTCATATTTATGATAGAGCCAATGCTAATGCATAGTATATTCATATTTATGATAGAGCCAATGCTAATGCATAGTATATTCATATTTATGATAGAGCCAATGCTAATGCATAGTATATTCATATTTTTTCACCACCCAACTTTACTTCTATACTTAATTAATGAAATCAACAAATACATGTGGCACTCCAAGGACTCGAATCTAGGATACTCACACCAAAATTCCGCGTATTTATGCCAATAATTGTTAGAGAAAATGTTGTGACTGACCTTGCAGTAAGAGGCAGTAGAGCAGCAGCAGGATGACCATGATTATCACCTTTATCTCACTAACTCCAGGACACACACACCATCGTCTGGGGAGTAAAGCAGGTATCACACGAGAGCTTTTTCCCTCAACACTGGTATGGCAGCTTATGAGGCTAACATTTTAATATATTTCGGTTACCCAAATTCATCTATCACCAGTCTAGTTTCCGATACCAGTGCAAAATATTCCTGAAATGTTGCCAGAAAAATGTTGATCATCGAATGTTGACGATAAAAGCTCTCGTGTGATACCGGCTTAAGAGAACACCAGATTTGACAAACCCAAATTGATCCGAATGTTAGAGCTAAGGGGGTAGTACTCGCTTTTTATGGACCCCCTTCTCCCTCATGTTTAGCATATTAGTGTTGAGGTTATAAGACGTTCGTTCTGTTAGTTTGGCGATTTTGAGACATTTTGCTTCATTTTGTATTCAATATTAACCCTTTCCCACATTTATGACGCAGAGGTTGCCAGATTAGCAATAAGAAATAGAGTTTGCTCACTCTTATAATTACGTCTCCAAAATTAGTTTTTTGCCCACAGCTAACTCAAAGACAACTGCAGAGGTTGAAGTAACTAAACTAAAGGTTTCTAAATACCCCTGATGGTAACAAAGGCTTTAAAGTATCCCCAATCGGCTCAAAATCGCGTCATATGCGTCAAAGAGTTAAGACCTTTCGTGCCCTTTAAGTGTCAATTTTTTCCTGGCGAGCGATAGCGAGCCTCTAATTTTAGAAGGAATCGGCCTTCGGTCGGGACATCTTTCTACCGAAAAATGTACAAAATTATCTTAAAAGGGGGTCTAGGGGATGTTTTTCTAAGCTTGATGGAGGTCTAGCGAGGAAACTCAAAAATATATTATTGAATAAATATACAGACCAAAAACCAAGCACTACGTCCTTAACACTCAGGCCGTGGGGCCCCACATATGTCGGGCGAGAGAACCATGGCCACCCCTGCGGGGCCCGACAATATCCGGGCGGGATGTTGAGAACATTATCGGCTCTGAGAGAGAGTCCACGCGTTGGGAGGACGATAGGCGGGCTCTGACCGTTCGGCATGGACCTAGTCAAGTAGTCCTGCCACTGACGTAACCTCTGCACCATCCCACACTCCAGGCCTCGCGAGAACAAGGAAAAACTAAGGAATTGACCGTATTTTAAGGGTTTTTCCCCTCGTGTTGCACGATCGTTGCAGGAGAAACCGTGGTCATACAAGGATAATTCAGGTGTCATTGGAAAGCTCTATTATCGCCCTTTCACATATACATAATTGTATTACACTGTGGCTCTTGTTTATGCATGAAACAGAGCATGGAATGAAGATCGTTTAGGGTAAATATGCCCGCCAGGCAGGTAGTAGAAATTACAAACATCCCCGTTTGACAGGGGTTAAGCTATATAACTATTACATTCCCAGAAACTTTGTGTCAGCTGAATAACATTGTCATAAGATACCCAAAATATATGAGGAAAGAAGTCATCCATTATGAAGTCATCCATTATGAAGTCATCCATTATGAAGAGGTCAATTTTACCACACTGAAACTCTCAGCACTTTAAGGGGGGATGGGTCGTTTTTCTGGACCCCTTTCTCCCTCGTGCTTAGCCCCATTAGTTTTCATATGTTAAGATGTTTGCCCCATTAGTTTGTCAGTTCTAAGACCTTTCATCCCATTTTTTTTGTCAATTTTCGTGCAATTTAGGTGTCGATTTTTTTCCTGGCGAACGATAGTGAGCCTGTAATTTTGGAAGAATCGGCCTTTGGCTGAGACATTTTCCTACCGAAAAATGTACAAATTAATCTAGAAGGGAAATGTAATAGAAGTATTTTTTAAGTTTGATGGAGATCTAGGGAGGAACTAAATAAATAATAAATATATGAAATAATCTACTTAAAAATATACACAAATTCAATATATATAAATATGGAATCCTATAACAGTATCCCCTGCATATATAAAATTATAATGGTGTTTGCTTTCCTTATTTCTAAAATGAAAGATAATTGCTGAGCACCCTTCGTACACAACCACCCACACACACTCTCTCTCTCACACACACTTACAGTTTCTTACAGTAGATCCTCTGGAAAAAGGCAAACCTGTATCCTGCAGGCCTGTGTATCAAGCTCAGTGCCAGTACTTGCACTGCTGCGGTCATTCACGGTGTTGGCGGCGGCGGTAGCAGACGCAACAATTTTACTATTCTGTATTTTTGCTTTATAATCAAACTTCAAATCTTGTCTTCCCCATGCTTTATCAATATTACTTTCAAACTTCCTTATTGATTCGGAATCGACTACATACTGGGGCAGTGCATTCCACTCATTCACCACTCTATCACAAAATGAGTTCTTTGCCTTTTCAAGCCTATTTCTTTCTTTGTAAATTTTCTTAGAGTGTCCTCTCGTTCTTGTTCCCTCCCCCGCATCAAGAAGATACCTTCATACACATCCTCATCATACATTCCTGACATTATCTTAAAAGTCTCTATCATATCCCCTCTCTTTCTCCTATATGCCAGTGTTGGAAGCCCCAGTGTCCTCAACCTCTGCTCATAGCCCGCGTTCTTCAACGTTGGTACCAGCTTGCTAGCTCTCCTCTGCACTTTCTCCACTGCTTCTATATCCTTTACCATATATGGAGCCCACACCTGGTTCGCATATTCCAGGTGCGGCCTAACCAGCGCTGTATAGAGATTCCTGAAGATTTCTTCGTCAAGTGACACAAATGTCCTCCTTATCAGCCCTACAATTCTATTGGCTTTGTTTATCTTTTCCGCTAAATGTTCTGAGAAATTTAACTTATTGTCTATCACTACTCCTATATCCTTTTCTGCATTAACTTCCTCCATCGCTTCATACATACTGTATCCTACCTTGTCTATCTTGCTTGTCCCAATCCGCATGTACTTGCATTTTTTTGGATGAAAAGGCATTAACCAATGCTCAGACCATCCCTTCATGCCCTCCACACCTCCTTGAAGCAAACCCACAGCTTCCTTACTCCTCACTCTTCTATACAGCTTAGTGTCATCCGCATACAGGTATATCTCACTTCCTTCCTTTAGTTATAACTTCAGGTAAGTCGTTGATAAATATAACGAACAGTAGTGGTCCCAACACAGATCCCTGAGGTACCCCACTTGTAATTTCCCTTCACCCCGAACCTTTTCCATTCACCAGTACCCTCTGTCTCCGATCTTTCAGGAAGGCTTCTATCCATTTCACACATATTTCCCCTATATTATAGCTTCTAACTTTCTCTATTAACCTTTTATGTGGGACGTTATCGAAGGCCTTCATAAAATCGCAATATACCACGTCTATAACATCCCCATCCTCCAGAATTTGCATCCAATTATCTACCACCTTATTAATTAGCTGTAGTACCGTCGACCTCCCCTGCAAGAATCCAAACTGTCTCCCACTGAAAAGTTGGGTTGATTTCATATGTTCCATTATTCCTTCTCTAATTACCGTTTCCATTAGTTTACACACAAAACTTGTCAAACTGACTGGTCTATAGTTTCCTGGGTCATTTCTCTTTCCCTTCTTAATATAGCTGTTATGTTCGCCTCTCTCCAGTCCGTGGGGATTTGTCCTCTATTAAAAGATACCTCAAATAAAAAATGTAATGGCTCTACTAACATCTCACCTTCTTCCTTTATGATTCTTGGATGTATCCCATCCGGTCCCGGGGACTTACTTCTGTTCATTTTTTCTATAGCCCTCCTTATTCTAGCATGGGAAAACTCTATTAGTTCTAGTGCTGGTGCCTGTTTGATGGGAATAGTAGGCACTGCATCATCCGACTCCACTGCAACATTTTAGCATCTACATCAGACCCTTGCTTGACTTTGCTTCTCCTGTTTGGAATACTGGTTTTCAAGCCTTCAAGGCGATCTTAATCTTCTAGACTTCTAGAGTCTGTTCAACGTCGGTGGACGAAACAAGTAACCAACCACTCAAGTCTCACTTATCATGACCGTCTCTCTACCTTAAACCTGTTTTCAATTAAAGGCAGATTGTTGAGGACCGACCTTATTCAGTGTTACAAAATATTCCATAATCTCTCACCCATTAAACACCATGACCTGTTCACTATGTCACCCCACCAAGGAGTAAGAGGTCATAAATACAAGATCTTTGTTCCCCACACAGAAACCAAAGTAAGATTTTTTTTTCTCCTGTCGTTGTTGTTGTTGTTGTTGTTGCCCAAGCTGCCTGGCCGAACAGCCCCAAGGCCCCGAGCAAGGCCAAGGCCATAACCGAGCGCCCCCACAGATCCCTCCCTGCCGACCACAATAAAGCCTAGGTGACCGAAGCCACTCCATGGCGGGGAGCTGAGGAGGGTGCGGAAATCAACCCGGGAAATCAAAGCCCCACCCAGGGCCCTGTGCCCCTCAGCAATTATGAAGAGAAAGTCGAGGGGCAAAGGGAAAATGTGACGCTTTGGCTTCCAATCTTGGTAGATTGGGAGGTCAATCCACGGAAGAGACGCCGTCACTTGAGATCTAGAAAATATATAAGTAAAAGGAACAGTCGGAGTAAGCTATGGGTATGGCAGAGATCGCTCAATTCTCACTCTGATAGACCAGCCCATCACCACTCCTGTCGTATAATCCATCAGTGGAACTCACTACCAGCTGAAATAGTTGATTCCCCCTCCCTTGCTCAATTCAAATCTAAATTGACCCAACACCTCCACAACTCACTTTTCAACCCATAAAATCCCCTTTCCCATTTTTAAGCAACATCTTAACCCCTGATACCCCATCATATTATTGGTCCGACACACACTATCAGTCACCCCATTGTCAAGCATCTCCAGTACATCAAAGGTTGCATCTGAAAACTAACACACCTGCCCTACGAGGAGAGATGTCAGCGACTGGGACTGCAGACACTCAGTGACCGGAGAAAAAGAGGTGATATGATCGAAACCTACAAGCTAATGCATGGCTTCGACGACATCCCTTACACCAGATTCTTTTGCCTCAACACAAACAATCTGAGAGGACATTCACTGAAACTAGCGAAACCGGACCACTGGAGAACAAAACTAAAAGGGAACTGGTTTGCGATCCGGGTGATCGATGACTGGAACTCACTCCCAGACGGGATAGTAACTGCGCCCACGATAGCCACATTCAAATCATGGTACGACAGACACACGGGTATAGAGAACATTTAGGTTGACACGTCTTAAGAGGTGGGGACCACACAAGAAACCAATTCTTATTTCCCCACTACCAATTCATAGGTAAGCACTGACGTGTCATGCTATCTCCTGGGCTGCCTAATCCTTGGCCTGTCATGCGCTACCGATTGGCGGCCCTACCAGGTGAGCAACCCTGTTTTAAAGGCCAAAACATTACTGTTTAGGATTCAAACCTACTCACTCAGGTATGTTTGTGAGAGTTGGGCACCATATTTACGCAACCATGAGCGGATACAAGGGAACCAACCTTAGTTCATATTTGGAGAACCAGGTTATAGTGTTGCGGAGGTTTATGCCTTCATACACATGGCGAGTTTACTTGACATCAACAATGACTATTTTACACATTCCCCCCTGCCCCTGGCCCTGCCAACTTGGCTAAGTGATACAATTTTAATCGTCCTGGTACTAATATGGAACCTCTCTGATGACAAGTCTAATGCTACTGTCGCTCATGGTCGAGTGAATACGGTGCCCAACTCTAACAAACATACCTGAGTGAGTGGGTTCGAATCCTGGTCAGGATACCTCTCTCCCAAGTTACCAACCTCAGCCTGTCAAACATTACATAACCTTACTCTTCCGCACATTAATTGCAATATATGTTATGGTAAGTATTATACCTTCGAAGACCGAGGTATATAAGTCCAAAAATTGTGTGACACATAGAATGAAATGGCATCTCTCTCACAGATACTTACAGATACTCATAGATGATGTTTATACTTCGATGCCAATAAAAATAACAATAATAATAATATTAATAATAATAATATAGATTTAATGTTTGGTCTTGTCACTTCTTGAATAGGTAGTAGTCATTCATGACTGTCTAACTTATGGAATAGTTATACAATACAATAATTCCGAAGGGAAATTTATTGAAATCTAGAAGAGAGAATTCATGCTGTTTGTGATTATGAAATGGCCAAGATTATTTCAGGAAGAACGCTGGAGAGGAAGGTTTTTCATCGCAACGAATATCCAGGCTCCAGCATCAGTAAGGTGGAGAATCGGTAAGAAATAAGCCTACAGTTAAAGTATCCTTCTCCTACCTGCATATTATCCACCCATCCACAATGAAAATTAAAAGAACATTAGGCTTCCTTAACTATTGGAACTTGTTCGACTATTTCGATTTAGGGAATGTTTGACCTTATAGTTTCTGCATGAGAGGCTGCAATTTTGAAATATATAAACTCCCTAGTAGGCTACTTACCAAATTTAATTGACTATTATAAATGCATAATTAAAATTGCTGTACTAATTCGTATCTCCAAATCATTTTCATTTGGGCAGCTTTCCAGTCAAACAGTAGGCTTTCCCTAATGATAGGTCTTGTATTAAATTAGGCCTACTATCTTAATACACTTTAATTGTATGTATATTATCAATGATTATGCCGTATTATACACCATTGTACATAATTTTTGGGTATTCTTTTATGGCCCTATCATATTATTTCTGGAAATCTCCGATATATACTTTAGTCTAAAGCCTACATATAATTCAAAGCTACCGCCTGACCGCAATATTCATTAGTACAACAATTAAGTATTTTAAAAAGTAATATATTTGACCATGGATTGCTCACTAGTTAACCAAAAATCTGTACCATTGCCTTGCTATGCATGTTATTATTAAACGAAATATAAATTTGTAACTTGACACATCTAGCCTATGTTGTTGAACAGATAATAATATATTATAGACGCCATCTTGGATGCTCAGGTTCCAATAATCTCTAATTCTTATCAGTCCAAACACAGTCCCACAGAATCTTATCTCCTGAAAACCTGCTGGTCTAGTATTGTAGAACATAATCCTATATTTTACACTTATTAAGGTAAGTAGAGATATTATTGTTATCTTACTGAACGCATTAAGGGTCAGTGGTTGTATCCTAGTCAATGTCATGGTAAATCAAGTTCAGAAACTATATTTATGACCTGAAACATAAATTATTTTTTGCTACGACCTAGCTCCTAGGGCCCCTATGGGGCCGCGCGAATATGGGATTGATAATTGATTGGGATGGCCGAGCCGCCAGGCCTATTATCCCGCCTATTAGCGGCCTATATATGTTGATATTAGTAAATTTTTCTAATAAATTAGGGCATTAGGCTTATTAGGCCTGCCACCTAGTGACCTAGCAGTCCTAGCTGGCTGCACCTAGGGCTAGGCCAGAATGCCAGTGCAAATGTGCAATCTTCAAAGTTCAAACCATTTTCAGAATAATCAGAATTTGTCTAAGACTCTAAGTCACTAAGACAACTAAGTTTGCATCATGCATGAAATGATGAAAATCATGATGTTAATAGTTAATTAGGCTAATTATTTGTTTTAAATTGTTTAGGCCTAGCCTAGGCCTAGTAAGTAGGCCTATATATTTTAGACAATTTGACTTTCGTCTTACTTACAGTCTTTGCCTAGGCAGCCTAGCCTAACAGGCGCTGAGGCGCAGCCTAGGCGGCTAGGCCAGGTCTACCGTCAGAAATTACCGTCTACCGTCTACCGTCTAGCCTCTAGGTCCCTAAGGAGTAAGGCCTAAGCTATGCCTTCCCTGCGGCCTGCCGCCCAGCGGCCCAGACTCCAAAGCCTCGGGTCTTCGCATTTCGCAAGTCGCGTCTCCAAAAATAAATACAAATCCTGGGATCAGAGTTCCCGGGATTTTTAATATTTTTTAAAAGTTATTTAGGCCTACGGTGCCGCCTACCCTATATATTTTTTGTTTCTCCCATCTCAAATTCTCAATTCTCATGATTGCCAATCTTCATTGATGATGAGAGCCTTGAGAGGAAATTGAGGAATCATGAAAATCATGACTGACTTAATATTAATTTGATTTAAAAGATTATTGTATATTAATTTTTATTAAATTTCCAGGTTCAGCAGATGAGCTGCTGAGTAGATAGCTGCCAATCCTGCCATTGCCGAGACTCGAGTACTACAGTCCGTCGAGTCCGACTCCTGCCGGCTGCCGCCCTTGTGATACCGTTGATACGGCCCACTGCCCACGCCCAGCGGCCCATGACAGGTCAAGACTCAAGTCACGAGTCACACAGAACAAGCGTTGAAGCGTAAGTGTTAAAAATATCCCCTTTTTCTCTTATTTACCGGTATTTATTTATTTTTATATTAGGGATTTTGCTTAGCATATTAAAAAAAAATATCAACGGTGGCCCTCATGGTGGGTGACTCCGGGTGACCGGGGTGAGGGTGGGGTCCCTGCCGCCCAGAGCCTCGGGTCTTCGCAAGTCGCGTCTCCAAAAATAAATAAAAATCCTGGGATCAGAGTTCCCGGGATTTTTAATAAATTTTAAGTTATTTAGGCCTACCCTATATATTTTTTGTTTCCCCCATCTCAAATTCTCAATTCTCATGATTACCAATCTTCATTGATGATGAGAGGAAATTGAGGAATCATGATTGACTTAATATTAATTAAAATTATTAGGCTATTGTATATTAATTTATATTAAATTTCCAGGTTCAGCAGATGAGCTGCTGAGCACATAGCTGCCATTGTCGAGACTTGTGTACTGCAGTCCGACTGTCTGACGTATCTGTTAGCGGCCCTTGTGATACAAATTACGGCGGCTTACGGCCCAGTGCCCAGTGCCCAGTGCCCAGTCCCACGCCCATGACAGGTCAAGTCACGAGTGCGAGTACCATGCAGCAAGAGTGCTGCGTGTGTGAATAACAGAACAAGCGTTGAAGCGTAAGTGTTAAAAATATCCCCTTTTCTTTCTTATGATTTATTTATTTGTTTTTTTATTAGGGAGCATATTAAAAAAAAAAATGACAACCCATTACATGATGATAATAAAGAGGGGTCATCCCGACACTGTCATACGGGACTCTAACAGCAGTGAAAAATGGATGTTATTGGAGAGACATCAATCAAGAGTGCGAGTGGTGGATATGACTTGAGTCACTGTTGTTACTTAAAGTTTAAAAGTGTGTGGATTGTGGAGTCACATGGAGAGATAGAAAAAGTGAAAAACAAATGAAGTACCGTACATGAACGATTTGACGATGTTAATGTGAATTTACTGGAGAGTGTAAAGAACACTGAGGTGGTTCGAACCGTTCGGTAATAAAGAGTGTCTGGAGAGTGAAAAAAACTACTACAAACTTACAATTATCAATAATGTAGGACAGTAAGAGATTGAAGTGGAAAGGGGAAGAGGAAGAGGCAGGCCAAGATAAGAGTGAGTTGGAAATGAATGATAAGATTGATAAGAATAGGAGTGAAATGAGTGTTGGGTATAAATAATTAATACCGTATAATTTTTATGAAGATGGGCACCTGCTGACAGAAGAGTCACGAGTGTGGATGAGATTAATTTATGGCCACTTCCTCGGTGACTAAGGTGTAAGGCAATAGATAGGTCTGGTCTTGAAAGTTCTTCTTAACCTCGTTAAGGTACAGCATACTGTACTTCCATTTTAACAGTTCACTTAATTTAGTGTATACGTTAAGTATAAATTTCATTCTTTAAGTAAATGGTCCATTTACTTAAAGAATTAAATGTATACTTAACGTATACACTAAATTAAGTGAACTATTAAAGTTTTATTTCTGAGTTTATTCGTATAAGGCATGTTACATGAACATTCACTTGTGTTATCTTTCCTTAATACTGCATTTAGTGTGCTAATTTCATATGCATAATTATATATTTCTCCTATTTGAAAATGAATGCGCTTAACCCTTTACGGACGGGGACATTTATAACTTTTTCTACCTGCCAGGCGGGCAGATTTACCCTAAACGAGCATCATTCCATGCTCTTTTTCATGCATAAACTAGAGCCAGAGCGTATGTATCCGTGAAAGGGCAATAATAGAGCTTTCCAATGACACCTGAATCATCCTTGTACGACAACGGGTTCGCTTGCAACGATGTTGCAACAAGAGTACAAAAACCCTAAAATACGGTAATTTCTCGAGATTTTACCCTGTCTAGCGAGGCGAGGGATGTGTTATACACGCCAGTAACCTCGCTAGGCTGTTAGAGCCCGCCTGCAGTCCTCCCACCGCGTGGACTCTCTCTCAGAGCCGATAATGTGCTCAAAATCCCTTGCTACTTAAGTCGGGACCCGATGTTTAGGCCTTAGTTCTCTAACCAGACTTAAGTCGAGAGGTGAGGCCCGTGAGGTCTTGCTCCAATCTAGGGAGTGAGACATGCGAAGCTTCACGGCTCGAAGCAACTCCATCTCTGAAGCCGCCTTGCCTCCGCGCTCCGCGCCTCCGCACTTCAGTCTAATTAAAAAAAAAAACAAAAAAAGTAAATTGACACAATTTTGGTCTCCATATTTTCCATCTTGATTGATTTTAGATTGCAGGAAATGCTGTTTTAGACACCTAAATTCTCAAATTTTTCTGGGGGGGCATGCCCCCAGACCCCCCTACAGCTCAAGCCTTCGGCGCTCGCCTCAGCGTCGTTCGCGCTATAATGATAACGAAATAATAAACCATAATGATACCACAATTCATATTTTGTGGATTGACACCCTGTACCACACGATGCTGCACTCGCAAAAAGGCACAACCAAAAAAGACAACCTAGGCTACCACAGAAACCGTCGAAGTCGTGTAGGTATAAGCGAACCGTACACACATCGCTGACAACGACAACAGAAGCCTTATCCCAGTCTAGCATTAAATAACCCAGCAGAGCACTACTGATAATGAGGGAGACACACACAAAGAGTCATCAAACCTCCATAAACTAAGGACACTGAAGGAGACACACACAGAGTCATCAAACCTCCATAGACTGAGAACCCTTATAGCCTATTCTAATACATGGAAATAAATATGAGAGCGACGCACATAATACGATGGGCCGATATGAAATCGTGTACAGAACCCAAAGGGAGTGCTGTGACGTTAAAAGATTAGAGGAATGAAAGAAGGAAGTTGAGTGAGAGAGACAGTATCAGAATGGTGGAGAAATGGGGGACAGTTGTAAAAAGGATGTTAGTCATGTGCGTCCCTAGCCTGCTCTGAGGAGGATATCTCCTCGGGACGCTCAGGATCCCACAAAGGCATGGTAGTCGGCCAATCACAAGCCGATATGTCACAAGGCAGCAGGTGTCACGTGACACAGCCAGCCACACCAGCCAATCAAGGGGCGTGGGAAGGCACGCGCGCGAGCCTCCGAGCGAGGGAGGCAAGACATGCATACGCACGCACACATTACCACAACACTGCCTACACCGCTCTCTCTCTCCTTAACAATATACAATGCATGTTATATTCTATTAATGATATAAAGCACTTCCCGTTGTCACAGACGAAAAGAAAGACCACCACTGGACTGTCTGTAACAATGCGAGTACTATGAAAGAGAGAACAACATTCTCTGATAACTGTAGCTCATTTCACTGCCCTGGCGAGCGCTAGTGGCTAACGGGAGGCGATTCTGCCAACGCTGGTAGGCGTCACAAAGATAAGTAAATTTTCAAGCTTAACCCTTCCTACCCGGTAAGCCTTAGGTAAGGACAGCACGAAAGAAGGGCCGCTACCCGGTATGCCTTATCTAAGGCATGAGCTTAATAGCCTAATTAAGCTTTGTCCGAACGCCGTGCGTACGACGTATGTCAAGAAACCCAAGCGTTCGTCACCGCACCTCCGAAAACAAGGAGAAGACTCCTCAATGTTATTGTTCTGACGTCATGACGAAATTAGTGTCTAAAAAGCCCCCATATTGGCAACATCTCTGCAATATTGGCTCCACTGAAATCGTCATCACAATTGAACCAGTTGACTTACAGAGCTCTACTCAATTCCAAAATACAGATTGAAAACCGCACTACGATTATAGATGAGTGGGAAAGTTCTACCAGTGAAAATAAACATAAATACGGTAGCCTAGGCCTAGACGTTTTTCAGCCATATCGCCCGGGTAGGGGCGACCGTCATTTGGTAAGACAGCCCGGGGAGGAAGGGTTAATCGGTTAAGTTAATCAATTAACTTGTAATCATTTTGTGCATTTATCATCTGTTTATTATATTTTACCGATGTTACTGCAATGAGTCAGGATTACTAGATTTGATGGAGATTTTCCTCTTGTATTAACCCTTTGGCTGCGGGCTGTTTTGGGCTATTTAGGGCCTATTCAGGCACTCCTGAATGATAAATCAAGCATTTTTTTTTTTTTTTTTTTTTTTATATTCCAACTACTTCCTCTCGGGCATAGGCTGATAGCCTTTACACTCTACCGCTGAACACGGTGAGGCCCGTGAGGTCTTGTTCCAGTCTAGGGAGTGCGACATGCGAAGCACCCACTCACGGCTCGAACCCAACTCCATCTCTGAAGCTGCTTCGCCCCTGCGCTTCACAGTCTCACTCCCCAGGCTCGGACCCTTACTCTCAGAAAGCCACCTATTGAGCAATTAACTCACTAGGCATTGCCCCCCTGTAGCATATTTTGAATATGGGAATATTCATACAGTGTTATTTAATCAGGGAACAATGAGGGTATTTTGTTTTGGCATTTCGGTGTGCTGTGGTAATGCACTGAAACTAGTTACAGCACAAATTCTATCCCAATAATGTTTTCCCATTGACATACTGTGATTCGAACCCGGGTCCATTGGATCACCAGTCCAGTGGCAAGACCACTCTGCCACACCTCCCCTGCATTAAATGAAGTGTATTCTGCCGAAAACTAGGGGAAAATAGCTTCAAAATGACACCAGAACGGACCGTATACGTGGTCTGGTTCACCCGCAGTGATCCCAGTGAAATGCGGGAACCCCGCTATTATGTAACACTCGCTCGCTTGGCTGCACTTATGAGAGAGACAGAGAGAGACTCGCCCGCCACACAGCCTTGCTCAGTGAGCCGCTCGGTGCTCTGAGGGTCGGAGGTGGGCCCCTCACGCTCCCACCAACTGACACTCGATTCTTACGTTTTTTACAGGCTTTTAAATCCTGGAAATTGCTGTAACTTGCCAAAACATTCCAGAACGTCACCCGCAGCGAATGGGTTAAGATGACAGTCTAATAAAATATATGTTTTCCATATTAACCTCTTCACCCCTTCGGGGATCACGGCGTCAGGCAATAGATAGGTAGATAGATAGCTGAAAATTACGCCCTTATAAATATATTCTGGATAGCATTATAGGCAGTTTTATTAAGACTAGGAATGACTCCTTATATAAAGAAATTAAACACTCGAGTAAATCCTTCTATATGATTATACATTGCATTCTTCTATTCGGTTAGACATAAACAAATTATATTACGCTCAGGAAAAGTCTCTCACAGTCAATTTTTTAACCAATTTAACGTAAGAACATAAGAACATAAGAAAATGGGAGTCTGCAGAAAGCCGATTGGCCTAAGCAAGGCAGATCCCTGTCCCACACAACCCCAATTACAAAGCCCAATTATAGGCTCAACACTCTAATACCTGAGGATCATCTTACCAAAACGGTTAGAGATTAACGCAGGATTACGGGGGTCTGCAGAGCGCTGATTGGCCCAACCTTGCTGATCCCCCTTCACACCCAACCCTTCTCGTCCATATGCTTATCCAATTTTATCTTAAAGCTCCCTATCGTTTTTAATCCCACTATAGCACTTGGTAGTCCATTCCACCCATCTACAACTCTGTTACCAAACCAATATTAGCGGCTCGCTTGGTGTAGTGACTAGCTTCTCGGACTTCCACCCAGAAGGCCCGGGTTCGCGCCCACGCTCGGCGCATTAAAGATTTTTCACAAGCACTGAGTCGTTACCATCCCTCATGAGCAAAGGGATGGGGTAGTAGTACAGGACCCCAATGGAAATACGCCTAATCGGCCTTATTGAGCTATCCTTAGCTAGCTTAGCATGCGCTAGCTTTAAGAACTATTATTTTTATTATTATTATTATATCTTTTCTGAAAATAAATTTATCTAATTTGAAACCATTGGTACGAGTTCTTTCGTTCTTTCGCTATCACTGAGCTTTAGTACATTTGTCATGTCCCGTTTGTTAATCCCACTAACCCACTTGAACACCTCTATCATATCCCCTCTAACTCTGCGTCTCTCTAACGAATGTAAGCCTAATTTCTTCAACCTTTCTTTATACGGAAGATTTCTAATAATCTTGGGATATAATAATAGTTGGGATGTGTGTACATGCTTAGATTGATATGCAGGATTCGAAGTTGCATAATAAATCGTAGGCAGTGCCCACCAACCTTTAACTGTCTTCGTGGTGCGATGTATAAGGTGTTGATTTTCGGTGTGAGCATCCTGGGTTCGAGTCCACGGACTGCCACATGTGTTTGTAAATTTCATTAATCGATTTTAGGAGTATGGTTGGTTGTTGGAAGGAACATAATAATTGATATTGGTTCAGGAGTAATTTATCGAGAGGACTTCCCTAAGTGGTTAAGGCCCCATTAATTGCTCTTTCCATTCACATATGCATAGCCAACGTGAGTTGAAGTTGGGATGTGTGTACATGCTTAGATTGATATGCAGGATTCGAAGTTGCATAATAAATCGTAGGCAGTGTCCACCAACCTTTAACTGTCTTCGTGGTGCGATGTATAAGGTGTTGATTTTCGGTGTGAGCATCCGGGGTTCGAGTCCACGGACTGCCACATGTGTTTGTAAATTTCATTAATCGATTTTAGGAGTATGGTTGGTTGTTGGAAGGAACATAATAATTATGGATCATTTTTGTCATTCTATGTTGTACTCTCTCCAATGAATCTATGTCCATTCTGTAATAAGGACACCAAAATTGAACAGCATAATCCATATGGGGTCTCACTAATGACAAGTAAAGTTTTAAGATAACATCAGCAGTTCTGTTACTCACACTCCTAGAGATGAACCCGAGAATCCTGTTTGCCTTGTTTCGAACGCTAATACACTGTTGTCTAGGCTTCAAATCATTGCTAACAAACACACCTAGATCTTTCTCACAATTCGAGTTTTCTAATTCCATATTAGCTAGTTTATATTTAACATTTGTATGCATCTTCCCTATCTTTAATACCTTGCATTTGTCAATGTTAAACTTCATCTGCCAATTTACTGACCATTCGTGTAAGGTATCTAGATCCATTTGGAGGCACTCTATATCTCTATCTGAATCAATTGTTCTCCCCATTTTGGTATCGTCTGCAAATTTACTTATCCTACTAGTTATACCTAAATCAAGGTCATTTATGTATATAACAAACAACAGAGGACCTAATACAGATCCCTGGGGGACACCACTTTTGACTGCTCCCCATTCTGACTTCGTACCATTGATGCTGACTCTCTGCTTCCTACCAATTAGCCATGACCTAATCCATCCCAACAACGCCCCACCTATTCCATGCGCCTCAACCTTTCTCATCAATCTCTCATGGGGGACTCTGTCGAAAGCTTTACTGAAATCTAAATATATTATATCATATGACTTGTCATTATCTACTGCTTCATATACCTCTGAGAAAAAACTAAGCAAATTAGTAAGGCAAGAGCGTCCCTGAGTGAATCCATGCTGAGAAGAATTTATTAAATTAAATGTATCTAAGTGGTTTCTAATTTTACTAGCAATAATTGACTCTAGTAGCTTTCCTATGATTGATGTAAGACTAATGGGACGGTAATTGGATGCTATTGATTTGTCACCTTTTTTGAAGATCGGAACTACGTTTGCAAGCTTCCAAGCTTCTGGAACTATACCTTTTTTTTTTTTTTTTTTTTTTTTTTCTATGTGATTGAGGGAGGCAAAAGGCATAACTGCCTATAGCGAGTGCCTCCCCCATAGTTGAAAGAGTGACAGGGCCAAAATCAAGGGACGTTCGAGCCAAAATGCCTGGACACACGGAGTTTGAAGCAATTTAAGTCATAGGAAGAGGGAAAGACTGATTCTGGGAGAGAGTTCCAGAGCTCAGCTGTTGAGTAGAAGAAAGTTTGAGAGTAACGTTTCACTCTTGGGTTGGAGAGTTGCACAGAGTAGGGGTGGGATTGAGTTGCAAGACGGGTACCACGTGCCCTACGTAAAGGAGGTGGTATGCACTGGGATAGCTCTGAGGAACACTGATTATTATAGTAGCGATAGAATAGCGAGAGAGATGCAACATTGCGGCGGAGAGAGAGAGATTGCAGAGAGTTGGTGAGTGGACGGGAGTTAATGATACGAAAGGCCTTCCTTTCAACTTTGTCTAGGAGAGCGGTGTGAGAGGAACCTCCCCACACATGTGAACAATACTCAATACAAGGGCGCACTATGCCCCTGTACAGAGCAAGAAGCTGTGCAGGGGAAAAGAACCCCCTAAGGCGGTTGAGCACACCCAGCTTCTGGGAGGCTGCCTTAGCAAGACTGGTAATATGGTCCTTCCAAATGAGAGCAGAAGAAAAAGAGACACCAAGAATATTGAGAGAAGATGAAGGGTTGATTTTTGTATTGTTGAAGAATAAGGGATAGTCCGCTGGGAGATCCTGACGGGTAGATAGATGGAGAAATTGGGTTTTGGAAGCATTAAAGTTAACAAGATTTTCTCTGCCCCAATTGGAAATAGTATTTAGATCAGAATTTAAGAGTTCTATGGCTTCATTACGTTTGTCGTTGAGGGATTGCTGGCTGGGGCGTTCTGAAAAACTAATGGAGTAGTGTAAGGTTGAGTCGTCTGCGTATGAATGGATGGGAATTAAGGTACAGTTAAGGAGATCATTTATAAAAATTAGAAAGAGAATAGGAGATAGGACAGAGCCCTGAGGAACACCGGAGTTTATAGGGTGAGGAAGTGAACAATGGCCGTCCACAACCGCGGCTATGGAACGGCCGGAAAGGAAATTAGAGACAAAGGCACAGAGGGAGGGATAGAAACCGAAGGAGGGTAGTTTAGAAATTAAAGATTTATGCCAGACTCTATCGAAGGCTTTCGATATGTCTAGTGCAATAGAAAAAGTCTCACCGAAGTCCCGGAAGGAGGATGACCAAGAGTTAGTAAGATATGAAAGAAGATCACCAGTAGAGCGACCCTTAAGGAAGCCATACTGGCGATCTGAGAGCAGAGTATGAGAAGAGAAATGCTTAAGAAATTTGGAAGCAAGAATAGTTTCAAAAACTTTAGAAAGACAAGAGATAAGAGCAATTGGACGATAGTTGGAGGGTTGAGAGCGGTCACCCTTCTTTGGGACAGGTTGAATGTGAGCAAACTTCCAGCATGAAGGGAAGACGTTAGAGGATAGACAGAGACGAAAGAGTTTGCCTAGGCAGGGAGTCAGCACGGAAGCACAGTTTTTGAGAACAACAGGAGGAACACCGTCCGGACCGTACGCCTTATTAGTGTTAAGCCCAGAGAGGGTAGAAAGTACATCTTTAGAAGAGATTAGGATATTAGGCATAAGTAAGAGAGAGGAGGGCGGAGAGGGAGGAATAGCACCGGAATCATCCAAGGTGGAGTTTCTAGCAAAAGTTTGAGCGAAGAGTTTAGCTTTGTCAGAGGAAGAAGTGATGGTTGTGCCATCAGAGTGGGAAAGGGGAGGGAAAGACGAGGAAGAGAAATTGTTGGAGAGGTTTTTGGCTAGATGCCAGAAAGCTTGGGAAGAGCTAGAGTTGGATAGTTCAGTGCATTTATTATTGATGAAAGAGTGTTTGGCAAGTCGAAGAACAGATTTGGCTTGATTCCGGGCAGAAACATATGAAGAATGAGAGTCTTGAGTTTTAAGGCGTCGGTACCGTTTGAATGCTTCCTCCTTATTGCGGACAGCAGTAGAACAGGCGTGAGTAAACCAAGATTTTTTAGCATTAGTCTGAGAGAAAGAGAATGGAATGTATGCTTCCATGCCTGATAGGATTACCTCGGTAATGCGTTCAGCACTCTCCGAGGGTCCTCGGCCATGGAAGCAGAAATCATTCCATGGGAAATCAAAGAAGTACTGCCAAAGAGCCTCCCAGTCGGCAGCGCCAAAGTGCCACAAGCGCCGCCGGCTAGGAGGATCGGGTGGCTGTACTGGAGAGATAGGACAGGTGACAGAGATAAGTTTATGGTCGGAGGAGCCCAGAGGAGAGAAAAGATCGACAGTATAAGAAGAAGGGTTAGAAGTTAGAAACAAGTCAAGAATGTTGGGCCGATCTCCGATGCGATCCGGGATACGGGTGGGTTGCTGAACTAACTGCTCTAGGTCATTTAGGATAGAAAAGACGTAGGCTTGTTCACCAGGTGGATCAGTAGTGTGAGAGGAGAGCCAATGGCGGTGGTGAACGTTGAAATCTCCTAAGATGGAGATTTCTGAGAAAGGAGAAATGGATAGAATGTGTTCCACTGTAGAGTTTAGATAGTCAAAGAATTTAGGAAAGTTGGTAGAGTTAGGGGAAAGATAGACAGCACAGAAATATTTAGTAAGAGAATGACAGGAAAGTTTGAGCCATAAAGTTGAGAATTCAGAGGAGTCGAAATCGGGAACACGAGAGCAAGTGAGTTTGTTGTGCACATATGCACAACATCCGCCTTTGGCTTTGAAACTAGGATAGAGAAAGTAGGAGGATACAGAGAAGGGGTTGCTGGAAGTTGCTACAGACACCTGAGTTTCGGTGAGGAAGAGAAGATCAGGTTTGTAGGAGGAGAGATGGTGCTCAACAGAGTGAAAGTTAGAGGAAAGTCCGCGAATGTTGCAGAAATTAATAGAAAGAGTAACAGGCCGAGGTCCAGGTAATTGTGTGGGGTCGTCAGGGGATGGTCGGTCGGGTGAGGGGGCATTTATGGTCCCCCCCCCCTGGGGACTCCGAGGCTGGGCTACAATTCATCATTTTTTTTGTTTTTAAATTTTGGTGTGGAGGAATGAAGTGTGGTGTGCATGTTTAGTGTAGTGAAGTGGATAGGAGGAGGAGATGTTTGTGAGAGCTAGCTGGATTGCTCTCAGTGTAAATGAGGCACAAAGAAAATCAGTAAGAGAGGCCAAGCAAATGAAACAGGAGTTCCAGCGACTCTTTATCACATGCCTATAACCTCACCTGGGTCTAGCCCTGATCGATTGGTGCCTACAATCTCCCCACAGCAATCTCCCCACCTGTCTCCAATGACTTGTTAAATCAAAATGTTAATGGGTAACTTAACTCATCCCTACATTCTTTTAATACTCTAGCATATACCTCATCAGGACCAGGCGATTTATGAGGTTTCAGTCTGTCAATTTCCTTAAGCACATAATTTCTACTTATAGTAATCGTACTTAACCTAATTTCTATACTATCGCTATATACCTTACGGACTTCTGGAAACTGTGCCAAATTTTCATTAGTGAAAACGGAAAGAAATTGACTATTTAATGTACTGCACATTTCTAAATAATTTTCTGTCATTTCTCCTATCAAAGTTTTAAGGGGACCAATTACATCTCTAACCTTGGATTTATATAGTTGGTAAAAAACTTTAGGATTATTTTAGTCATTTAGTCATTGGCAACCTTAATTTCATAATTTCTTTTTTCTTTCCTAATATCCTTTTTTACCTGTCTTGATAGATTCTGATAGTAAGCAAGTAGGTGAATTTCGCCTTTCCTAATTTTTCTATATATTCCTCTCTTTTGTCCTAGAAGATCTAATAGTCTATTATTCATCCATTTGGGTTGGTTCTGTGTTGATCTAAATTTGCTTTTGGGGATGTATTTATATTGTGCATTGAATACTGACTCGATAAAATTATCGTATGTATCTACCAAGGTTGACGTCTCTTCCTGACTTAAGATGACAGGTGCCTGAGAAGGGGTACACTCATTTGGACACCTGGATCGACTTAATTTTTTGACCATAGGGTCAGCTAATAGGGCTCTTCTTAACCCACCATAATTGGCTTTTCTGAAGTCAGGTATTAATGTTGTATTCTCTCTGGTATTACCTTTCCATTGTATATTAAAATACACAGAATTGTGGTCACTATTTCCTAGGTGGTCCCCTATCTCTACATTATTTACCATATGTTCATTGTTACTGAAAACTAAATCGAGAATATTATTACCTCTAGTCGGCGTATCTATGAATTGAAATAAAAAACTATCTTGTACTACCTCTATAAACTCCTCAGAATCAGAGTCTCCTATATGATGCTGCCAATCTATATTCGGAAAATTAAAATCCCATATAATGCACACATTGCTAAACCTTGATGCCATTTTAATTTCCTCCCATAATGACGTTCCGTCATTTCTACTCATATTTGGCGGTCTATACATAACTCCAATAACTATTGTCTCACTACCTTCGTTAACCTCTACCCAAACACTTTCATTATGATGAATAACTGATGAAACTCAAGAAACATGATGTTTACTTTTAAGGTCCCGAGAATCCAAGGACAGGGTAAGCAAACATTCTTCTTCACTGCCATCAAAGACTGGAACGACCTACCCCAGTCAGTCCGTGAAAAGAGAACACTGTATTCCTTCAGACGTAGCCTGAAGGAACACCTGAACCGGACAGCTGCGAGAAGGGAGCACAAGCTTATGTCTACTACTAAATACGACATAAGAGATAGACAAACCAAACTGAAATGATTACTGATTACGGATTACGGATTACTGATATTTACTATAGGATGTAAGGTATCTTAAAATAACCCCCTAGAAATACTTTCTCTAAAGTATCTATTTCTTTATCCTCCCCATTTCCCCAGCTAACCTAATCCCAGAAGGACCCCAATGGAAATACGCCTAACGGCCTTATTGGGCTATCCTTAGTTGGAATTTTGCAAGGCTGGTACATGTCATATTTATAACAAACTATATGGTACCAACTCTGTAAATTGCTAACTGAATAAATATTATTATTATTATTATTATTATTAAACTAATTTAGTATAGTTTCATATTATATTTTCACAAATTATAAACCATGTTACTTGACCTAGGAGGGAATTGATGCACTGTAGTCAAAGACTAAGTCTGAACTGTTCTTCAATACAATAATTAAATGTATGATATTCCAGGCACTTTTGGTCGATTTGTTCAGCTTAAGTCGGACCTTCCGTAGTAAGCAGGTACAATATAAGTTATCAACACAACATTTATTTATGTACAACTAATTAATTTGTCAAGCCAACTAACAACTAAGATACCTGTATGAGACAGATTCAGGTACCCCCAAGACTATATTTACATTGGTCATAGTAGCATACTCATTCAATTTGCAGAAGATTAGAGTTTCAACCTTAGCCTGTTACGCTCAGGTGGAACTATTTTGCCAGTAACTGAAAATAGTCGTTCCACTGGTGAAGATGATGCTGGCATACTTAAGTGATACATGGCAACTGGAGCAAGACGTTTGTACTTGGCACCTGAATAACTTGTCCTTGTTGACCTGAGTTAAGCCAGTGTCCCACGAGCGCTTTTTCCGGCAATTTTCGATGAGCAAGTTTTTCTCGTACTATTTTAACCCTTAAAAAGCGGCTCACCACTTAAGTCGAGTTAAATAAAGCTGGACTATGTGGCGGCGCTCGACATAGGTCGAGTGGCAATTTCAGCACGTAATGTGGCTGAGAGAGAGAGACAAGTGGTGGCAGGAGACTAGCGAGTGTATGACTGCTCCAGACCACCGCGGCGAACCTACTGACACAAATCTCAGCTCCCTCCTCCCTCTCTCACTCGCTACATACTCAATTATGTACCGAAAGTACCGAATTACCTGCTTTTTGCACTCGCGTTGCACGGTTATTGCAAGAAAACTATCCATCATACAAGGATCGTTATGGTGTCATTCGAAAGCTCTGTTTATGCCCTTTCAGGGATAGATACTTTTTTTACGTTCTGGGTCTTATTTAGGCATGAAAATGATCACGTAAACAGCCCTATTTTGGCTAAAAACACCCCGCTGGGCGGTACACATAAATACACCGCATAGGCCGCTCGTAAGGTGTTAAGGCTCTTTTGCATTGGAATCGGGAACTAGATCGAGGTAAATTATGTTAGGTAGTTTAATTCTTACGGAACTAAAGTTTTGAAGCTGCCAGACTAAAATTGCCCGTACAAATTGGCGGAAAACTCGCTCGTGTGACACCACCTTTAATCCAGGAGAAAATGTGGGTGAAGCTCAAAAGGGATCTTAATGAATTGACACAAAGGTGACAACTACACCCAAATATCACGAGTTAAGATAAACTCTCTGGAATTGCTCTCCGTGGGGCAACATTTTCCTAAAAAATACCTCAAACAATAACACCGCATTAGTATATGGTAACAGATATATGGCACGGTGGTCGACTGTTCATTACCTACTCTCAAACAATAACACCGCATTAGTATATGGTAACAGATATATGGCGCGGTCGATTGTTCATTACCTACTCTCAAACAATAACACCACATTAGTATATGGTAACAGATATATGGCGCGGTCGATTGTTCATTACCTACTCTCAAGATTCTGCGTCAATAATAGCATGTTCGTAATCAATATATTCATAATTTTCATGTAACTTCTTTATGAACTTAGGTTTGTATAATATAGAATATTATTAGGTTACGTTAGATTATTTATACAAGGTTAAGCTAGATTAACATATGTTAGGTTCATATAGGTTAGTTAACATAAATCAAAATATAAATAATAGGTTATGTTAAAATATGTTAGGTCATGTTAGTTAAAGATAGAGTACACACTAAACTAGCAGGACATCGGCAAGGTTAAGTAAGCATAATACTTCTCATGAACGAAGCATGTCATGGATTTTGTCTTCAATTGTTTATTTTGTTTTTTGTCCTTCGTCTATTCCTGTATGTACAAATATATGCAAGTTGAACGACATGGTATGAATATAGGGAAGTTGAGACAAACAATAATTGATTTTTATAACTTTAATTAATGTCCCGAAGCTTGAAAGGGGACAGAGGAAGTAGTAGGAGGTGAGGAAGGGAGCTGGAGGAGATGAAAGCATCGGGGTCCACCCAACGTGTGTGCTGTATCTATGAGTTTCTTTGCAGAGTAGGACGGACAGGACAAACACGACCAAAATCATTAGGTTAGGCTACGTTATTCTTATGAATTTTGTCTAGGGGTATTTGAAGACTTGTATGTGTGTGTGTGTGTGCGTGTGAAATGTGAGTAGTAATAGCAATGTATGTGTGCGCATATCTGCCAGTGTACGTGAAAACATGCTCTGACGTGTGTGTGTGTGTGTTTTTTTTGTATTTTTTTGTATTACATACTAAGCCTCTAATTTTACACTGGTGCAAACCCTAAATGTGTAAACCACATCCTCCCATATTCGTTCTCTACCTCGCTAACACATTACGACCCCCCCCCCCTCCCTCTCTCTCTCTTGCTCTAACTCCCTCTCCCTCTCCCCCTCTCTCTCTCTCTTTCTCTCTCTCTCTCTCTGGCTTTCCAGTGATAGGTACACGACATAGGAATAATGCATGTGATTATTGTTTGGCAGGTAATAAATTTCAAATGTATTAATAACTACCTATTGTACTAAACCTGACAATCCATCATTTGGTTTTAAATATAATATATTGAGGTTGTGTAAGGTACTAATTATACAATATGTACCTGGCACGTAGTCACGTACAGTCAACTCGCATAGGCTACTTACTGTGCGGTGACAGAAATTGAGTTAAGCAAATATATATCATAGATTGCTGAAGAGAACAGCATTGCGTATCTATATTTTGATTATTAATTTTAGATCTTTTAATTAAAGGTGGGGGTGCATGGGTTGAGGTAAACATGGACAAATAATCGCCAACCTGCATATAATTATCTTGTAAAATGCAATGTCACTGACATAATTATTAACAATGGTATAAAGGATTTTGCGGATCGTCTATACCAGGCCTGTGACATCATAGTGACGTCACACCAGTATCCTCATCCTGGACTGGATGGTGGACTTACACTCCTGTGACGTCACAGGCCCGGTATAGATGATCCACAAAATCCTTTATACCATTGTTAATAATTATTTCACTGCCATTCCATTTTGCAATATAATTATGTACAGCTTGGCGATGTCATTCTATGTTTACCTCAACCCCTGCACCCCCACCTTTAAGACTAATTATAATATTGTATATTATATTATATTATTGTATATTGACTGTTAAGCTTCCAATGAACCCAAATAAGATTACGAAACTCCGCCAATTAATCCAGTCGACTGTACATAAATAATGAAGCAATACACTACATCATGACAACATCCTAAGTTTTGTATTGTATATTTTTTTGTACATGCTATGTAACAAGAATAACCACTGATGGTGGAAATAAAGAGATATATTCTTATTATACTCAGACAGTTATATTTTGTATTCTATGTCAGTGAGGGAGACAAAAGGCAGAATTGCCTGTATCGAGTGCCTCCCCCAGAGTTGAAAGAGTGACAGGCCCAAAATCAAGGGACGTTCGAGCCAAAATACCTGGACATACCTGAAGTCATAGGAAGAGGGTAAGGCTGATTCTGGAAGAGAGTTCCAGATTCCTTGGAAAGAGTACAACGAAGAATGACAAACATGATGGTTTCAAGTGGTTTCAAATTAGATACAATTTGTTTCAGAAAGGTTTTAGACATGTGGAATAGGCTACCGAGTGATATGGTAGGATCAATCATGATAGAGAGAGTCAAAGTAAACTTAGATAGGCATATGGACAAGATGGGTTGGGTTTGAAAGGGATTTTGCCTTGTGTGAACCAGTCGGCTCGCTCCAGACTCCCGTTTTCCTATGTTCTTATCATCTTAAGTACTCTCTCTAACTCACTCTCTCACTATCTCTTTCTCTCTCTAATAGATGAACTAATGAGAACAATACCCACCCACTTTCGACATACAGCAATTAAAAGGTAATTAGGCTACTGACCCCTGACCCCTTAGTAAAGGTAAAGGTCAACTATATTGACCGTTGGAGACTAGTGAGTGACCACGTGGTTTGAAATGCGATTTCCATATCTATTACAATGGAAAATTAATTATAATTAATCGAAAATTAATCGAAATGATCAATTAATTTTGAGAAATTTCGATTAAGTTAAGTTAACCCATTTTTCAAAATTAACTAGTTAAGTTAAAAGTTAATTAACTTAATCGATTAATCGGTAAAAGTTAAGTTAATTAACTTAACTGACCCAACTCTGATATATATAAAAATAAGTAGACCCCCGCCGTTTCAGACTAATTGGGGGTGACCCCTGTCCGAAAGTGTCAAAAGTCCGAAAGGGCCGAGTCCGAACTTCACACTTCAGCCATTCAGATATTCAGAATTGTCCGAATGGCTGAAATAATGTATGAAGTTTATAAGTCCGAAACTCGGCTCTTCGGTCCGAATGCGATTTAATTTGTCTCAGCCTTCCAAACAAATCCGAAATGCTGAAATAATGTCCGAAGTTTATAAGTCCGAGTACACATTCACCTGACCAGGCCTACTATTAAACCCATAATATGGTCAGATAGGCTAGGCTAGGTTAACTAAGATCACCTCTGACTTCTTTCAATATGTAGGCCTATCTATATATTAGTAATTTATCTATTTATTTGTCAGTATTATTACAGTGGCAACATACCTTCATACCAGGGGTCAATAATATGTCCAACGATAAGTCCATTGGTACTATGCATTGTTATTTATTTGACACAAAAACAATGCCGCGCATCCGTAGTTGAACAATAACAACACGTGTCGTCTGCAAGTGTGGCTACACACATACACACACACGCACTCACACGACATAGCCAAATAACAATATCACAGACACGTGTTTCAGTAATCTACCGGTACACTGATTTTTCATTATTTTGAACTTATAACTCGTTTTATATAAGTTTATGATAAACTATTATAAAGAATTAAGGTAAGTAGCCAATATAAAAGATATATAGTCTATCTATTTCTAGATAGACTATATATCTCTCATATACTTACCTTAATTACCCTTATGAAATATTATAAAGAATGAAGGTAAGTATATAATAGATATATAGTCTATCTATAGAAATAGATAGACTATATATCTATTATATAGTTACCTTAATTCTTTATAATATTTCATTATAAACTTATATAAAACAAGTTATAAGTTCAAATGAAAAATCAGTGTACCGGCGGTACCATTACAGAAACACATGTGTGTGATATTGTTGTTTGGCTATGTAGAGTGAGTGTGTGTGTGTGTATGTGTGTAGCCACACTTGCAGACGACAGATGTTGTTATTGTTCAACTACAGATGCGCGGCATTGTTTTTGTGTCAAATAAATGGCATTTCATAGTACCAATGGACTTAATTGGATATATTATTGACCCCTGGTATGAAGGTATGTTGCGACTGTAATAATACTGACCAATAAATAAATAAATTACTAATATATAGATATATAGTACCTTCGTTCTCCGATTTTAGGTCCCTAACTGCAAAGTTCCATTTTCGTGTCCAGTCCAGATCTACTGTAGTCTATGATAGTACTTATGATTAAAAATTATCGTATTTCGACGATTTCGGTCACTCGGAAAATCAGCTGATGAATCTCGGCGCTCCAAATTCACTTGCATTGAAAGTATATTCGTCGTATAAGACCAACCATGATTTAGGAGAGATTAAGAAAGGCTTAGAAATGTGTCTTATACGCCGGTATATACGGTAAATGTAGTCCGAAAAGTGTAGGCTGGTCCGAAAAGGACGGAAGTATTTTCTCAGCCTTTCAGACAAATCCGAAAGGCTGAACCATGAGTCCGAATTGAAATGCTAGTCCGAAAGTCTTGGAATTCTGAAAGGGCGGAGTCCGAAAGGGTGGGAGTTTACTGTATATACATACATATACTTTTCTTGACTGACTATATACTCTGTGCATTACACAGAGGCCAAAATTAATTACCCCTAACCTCTGTAACTCAAAACGGGCTAGAACAAATGGGCTGTTTATTTCTCCACTTATTCCCTGGCTAAATCTTCCCAAATGGTGAAAATATCAACTCGATTACTCAAGTCGCTTTTGAGTTATAGAATTTAGAGAGTTAAAGTCAATGATAGCACTGAGAGAAAGTTAATATTTTACTCAAAGTTTGTATCTATGTTACCATGACAACGAATTGTACACTCACACATACCACCTCACTTATCTTTATAGATACTAAGAATACAGTCAATGATTTTGTTTTGACCTTGACATATTTTAGGAGACATACAATAATCGAACATGGTAACAGAAAGCATCACCACTGCAACCAAGAAAGTTCAACCTGTAGAAATATACATTTAACCAAGTTTCTAGCTTTTATATGTATCCATTGCTCTCACAAAACCATTAACTAAAATTCAATATAATTTCCATCCATCACAAGCCTACATATGAGTGTATTATTGTTACATGTATACAGTTTGAGTCTCAATAGCCCACAACTCGTGATCATTTCAGTCAGTAGCCTATATCGCTTTATAGTAACATTGATTTAATGGGTCATAATTCACAGTTTGTCCCTATATTTACACTACAAAATCGCCGTTTGCCTTAAACACTGCACGTTGAATGGTGACTGGGTGAACTTATGTGGCTGATAACGAATGCTAGACTACTCGGCCCACGGGACACCTCGGCCAGGACAGCTCGGCCCACGGCGAGACAGCTCGGCCCCGTGTTAATTACGAGATAACTCTTAATTAACCTAACCTAAGTTACCTAACCTAACCTAACCTACACATTATGATTATGGATAACATGCAAGACCTCTTTCGCCGCCTTATTAGAAATAATTTATTAGGGAAAATAGGGATTTTTTTTATTTTAATACCACAAATTTTCCGAGTGTTTTATATAATACAAATTGGTCATTTGCATCAATATATAGTGTTTGTAATTAATTAGAAATCTCGGTAAAACCTATTTTCCCCATTAGGCCTATCGATCGATGTTGAGACATGTCCCCCGATAGTGATTTGAAAAGACATTAGCCTAACCTAACAACCTTACCTAACCTAACCTAGTATTATAGGTGGGGGCTGCCGCCCCCACACCCCCGCTGGTTGACTACTAATCCCTTAATAAAAAAAAAAAAAAAAAAGGCTGTCGATTATACGAAGGTGAAAGACAAGTCGATGAAGTCTATGGTGTTTACTCTGCAATCTTCAGCTTGATTGTACATTGATAACGGGAAAGTACCATATTGACAACCTTGTTACGAAAATTAGATTTTAGTAGGCTACCATACTTTTAAATTAGTTTTTTCCGAGGGTTTAAGACATTTTCATATGATCTTTAGAGCTATCGATAACTGGAAGTACCGTATTGACAACCTTGTTACGAAAAAGACATTTTAGTACCATACTTTTTTATTAGGTTTTGCAGAGGGTTAAAACAAATTTTCTTATGATCTTTAGAGCATAAAATTTAGGCCTAGATTCAATATTTATCTTCAAATATATCAACAAAATTTGTGGTATTAAAATAACATTAAACCGAAAATAGGGACCAATAGACTCGCCATATTTGTCTCATTATAGTCCGCATGGAGGAATTTCGTTATCGACACTTGAAAAACCCCGATTACACCGAAAAATAACACGAAAATAATGTCCCGAACGTAAACAAAGCATTGCACCCAATGAATCCTTCGACCTGGGTCCTCTTCTTCTTGTTTTGAAAGATGCGCGGAGTGCGATTCACCCAATAAATGGCTTGAACGTTACTCACAAAAACGATATTATATTATATTATATTAGGGTTAGGTTAGGTTAGGTTAATCTAATCTAATCTAATCTAATCTAATATAATATTTGTACATTTTGGAAGTGTGCATGGCCTCCCCACAATTTTCCTTACCTACTGTAAAAGCGCGTATCACCCAATAAATGGCGCCATTTGACGGAGTATCTTCAGATTAATGAATAATGGGTAAGTTAATGCAAATCCTCCACTCAAACCATGATAAACAACAATTAAACACTATATTCCCTGGAAAAAATATAAAGAAACTTGGTAAATAAGGCGGCTCTAGCTGTCTTGAATGTTACCTGATTATGAATCGAGAGAACTAGCCTAGGCCTATGACATAATTATACAATAAACGAACATTTCGCCCACATTACACACACGCCATAAACGGGAGGCCATGTAGCCTATACAGCACCAAATCCTGCAAATCCTGTCCTCTGCACATGCGTGAGAATCTTAGGCCCCTTGGCACGATTTTTTGTCCTTTATACTAGCCTATTATATTATCTTAACCTAACCTAACCTAACTTAAATTAACCTAACAGTTGAGCCTAAATAACATAATAAAAATATTAGGGAAAAGGCCGCGCATACGCAGAGGACAGGATTTGGTGCTGCATACATGGCCTCACCCATAAACCCTCCACTTAGCTCTCCCCATTTTAATCCTGACTGGTCTCGTCAAATTGCCCCATAGCAAAACATGGGGCCGAGCTGTCTCAAATAATGGGCCGAGTTGTCTCGCCGTCGTGGCCGAGTTGTCCAAAAGTGGGCCGAGCTGTCCGAGCCGAGTTGTCCCATGGGCCGAGTCGTCCAGTCACCCTGATAACATGCTATCGTGACGTGCTTGGCCGAGGAGGATTCCACAGACTTTCGTTCATGTTCGCTCAAAATCCGCCTAGTTCCCCCCTTGTTGCCTTGCAAATTTGAATAGAAACCTGGATCAAACTACCATAATTGTTAGAACATGTATAATTATTCCTAGTATATATGTAAATCCGTTAACTATCGCCACCTTAATGTCTTTAATCTTCGTGTATCTAAAGTACAAGTGAGCGAAACAAAAGCCTTCATGATGCCAGCTGGGCACCGCGCTGTCTGACGTACGATTTTATTTTCCTGCCGCGACATCCTAGAGAAACGTCTCGTACCACACACACACACACAAATGCATAGTGCATACACAAATACACACACACATTTTAAATGTGAATATGCTTGAACTAACCTATAATTAAGCGAAAGAGAGAGAGCGCGCGTAGGATCAGCTGGGGGAAGTACAAGAGCTCTGATTGGTGGGGAGGGAGGGTGTGTCCATGAAGGAGCTCTATGATTGGTATTTACATCCCCACGAGAGGCATTTCCTGATTAACATATACCGCATTTTCCTTTACCATCACTATCTCCGATAGACTGGAAATGGTGTCGTATTTCACACCCAAATGCCATAAAAGGGTGTCCAATATCAAGCCAACTCAACCCTGCTCCTCCACAGGGTCTAAACTCAACCCGATTCAGACTTTCGGAACTTGATAACAGTTTTAAGACTTTGTGTATATATCCATATACAAATAATCGATTTGGATGTGATAATTATAAATGTACCTAGCTATATCCTCAGAATATCCGAAAGAAGCGTCATAATCCTATAGAAGGCCGATAACCTACCGGAGTTATTATATATAATACCTCAAAGTAAGCGATTATATTATAGGAATAGTAATCACATTTTTTTACAAATTCAACTAGATCAAAATAATATCGAAATGATGGATCATTAATTATTGATCTTGATATGTAGGCCTACAGCATGTTGTTTATAAACATTGGCCGCAGCCGCGGTGCCACTCCATCCGAGCCTAATCACGATTATATTTCGGTGTATTCTTACTTAAATGTATATCATTCGGGTTGATTAGGTTACACAATACAATATTACTAAGTAACAGTACACGCATATATATAAATATCATAACATTTGTGAAATATAGGTTCGACCGCGCTAAGCACCACGGCTGCGTGAGGGCCAGTAGGAACGTAGATATATCGAGGGGTGGGTGGGGTATCTAGCCTCGTGACCTTGACCAAGAGTCAAGGTGTTCGTCACGGTAATTAATCCGTCACTCTTCCTCAGAATTATTGAAATGTCTATGTATGCGAATATTTCTTGCTCTACTATTAAACAAATACATATGTTTTATTATTTCACCTAATATGTAATGTCACAACACATCTTAAATTGTATATATTCAAATTTATTGCCGATATGTTCTGTTGTCGATTATTCCAGTCCCTGACATACCTAATGATATTTGGTATATTACGCTATTTCGCTTTTATATTGTCTTTATTTGCTTTGTAATTATTATTCTGCAATGCATATTTACTTTCATTCTTAAAAATAGTCAGGAAAGGTTGTCCATATAATGTATATATTTAAAAGTCTGGATCGCCCCTTGTCATTTTGTGCCACCACACTTTAATGAGAGTGGGTTATCAGACTTTGGGGTGACACAAAATGCAGCTATAGATACATTGACCACACACAGACCTTACGATCCCAGCGAGGTGGTCAGGACTTGATTCTAGTAGAAATAGCAAACTCGAGAGTAAGGGACAGTGGAAGGAAAGGATAGCAAAGAAGAAAGTTTATAACAAACACATAGTATGCACATGATTGAATTACCAGTAAATTTTCTTAGGCATCTGACTATACCGGTACTCTGTTTCTTTCCAACTGACGGTAAATTGCTAAGTTCCCATTAAGATTTGTCGGTTACTTTGGAGATCTTTGGAGTGAAATATGGTGCTAATTGTATTAAATTGGTCTTATATGATTCAAAGATATAGGCCTAGCCGTTTCTTACAATTCCTTTAGTTATCGAGAAATCAGTTGTGAAGGGATTCGATTTACCGCCACTTGAAAAGAAACAGAGAGTAGGCCTATAGTCCACTGATAAGAGTTCAACCTGTAGACATCGCTATTTAAGGGGTAGGTAGTCGCTTTTTCTCCCTCATGTTAAGCTTATTTATTTTGAGATTTTAAGACGTTCGTTCCATTAGTTTGTCGATTTTAAGACCTTTTGCTTCATTCTGTGTCAATATTAGGACCTTTCATGCCATTTAGGTGTCGATCTTTTCCTGGCGAGCGATAACGAACCTGTAATTCGGCCGGGACAGTTTTCTACTAAAAAATGTAAAACAAAATTATCTTGAAATGGAGTCTAGGGGGGGGGGGGGGGGGGGGTTTTGTTTTTTGTTTTGTTAAGCTTGATGGAGGTCTAGCGAGGAAACTCGAAAATATATTAATAGATAAATTTATATATAAAACAAATAAGCACTACCACCTTAAGAGTCTCATAGGTGTTGGTGGTGTAATGGTTTAGATGCTTATGTTCTGGGTGTGGTGTCCCGAGTTTGAATCCTGGGAGGACCATATGCTTTCATTGATCCTTATTAGACACACATAAATCAATGGGACTACTGTCGATTCCTAATAGTAAACCAATGTTTGTAGCCAATGTTTGGTGATAAAATATATTTCCACAACCACTCGCAACAAAATATAGCAGCCAACTGAACCAGGGTTACCAAGTCTAAACACACAATACCGCTAAATCCGTTTTCTAATGTCGCTAGATTGTATTAAATGGTGAAAATCGCTTGAACAATCCCTCAATCTCTGGAATGTCGCTCGAAATTGACTCAAATCTCCAAAATATTGCTAGAATTATTGTCGCTAGATGTAAAATACGTCACGTTAGATCAAAGTAAATACCTCTACATCTAGCGGGAAAGTAGCTAAACTGGCACCACTAGAATATAGTGAGTCATAGTACCGAGAACCGTACACAGGACGTTGGTTATAGATTCCCTGAAGTGGACACGTTCAGTTCAGGGCGACTATAGTCTGTTTCTGTTCAACTGACGTTCAATTGCAAAGTTATCATCAAAATGTCTGTTATTTTAAAGAATTTGTAGTGAAATATGGTATGTATGTATGTATGTATGTATGTACTCAGGCCCAATCCCCACTTTTCCTATAATTTTGATTTTATATATTTATTTATTTTTTTATTGTTTTATTTAGTTTTTATTTTATATTATTTTTTTTGGGGGGGACTCAAGACAGAGCCCGAATAGGGACAACATAACAGAAAACAATGAACACACAAAACAAATACAAGGAGACGAAATATGGCACTTGATCTTAATTAAAACAACTTTACCAACAGTAGGTGCCGTTGGTCTACCAGAGGGAGTAACACTCCTTTCCCTCAATGCTAGCAGATAATTATTCACTAATCCACCGTTTCCTAAAATCCTCGATTATCCTTGATATATACTGGTATCTCTTAGACACCGCTACCTCAGAGTACAACGAGGGATCCTCTAACTCTACTATGGATTGGAAATCAGATGGAAACGCAGTCAATGGTTTTCCATAATTATAGCAAGTGAGCTGGCATTAATGGTAGTGGTTCTTGCAGGTCGGTGTACACATATGTAAGCGGACGATCGTTCACGACTGCCTCTATCTCTGTGAGGACTGTCGTCAACTTACTCGTCATTTATAGAGCACGTCCTACTACCGCTTTGAGTCCTGACTTTACTATAGTGAGCGACGCAATCAATAAAATGAAGGACGGTAAAGCTCCAGGTTGCTCCGACATTGTCGCTGAGATGATAAAAGCCTCAGGGGAGATTGGTGTAAACTTAGTCACTGAGTTGATAAACACCATTATTAAAGATGAGAAAATCCCAGAGGATTGGCTCAAAAGTGTAATAGTAAATATATACAAAGGAAAAGGGGATGCGCTAGATAGAGGAAATTATAGGGGCCTGAAAATGCTTGACCAAATCATGAAGGTCTGTGAGAGAGTCCTTGAGGGTTTGATCAGGCAAAGCATCTCTATTGATGATATGCAGTTTGGTTTTATGCCAGGACGTGGTACAACCGATGCTATCTTCATAGTCAGGCAGATACAGGAAAGATACCTACTAAAAGGCAGGGATCTTTACTTTGTGTTTGTGGACCTGGAGAAGGCCTTTGATAGGGTACCTAGAGATGTTGTACAGTGGGCTATGAGGAAACTTGGTGTGGAAGAGTGGCTGGTGCGTGTGATAATGAAGATGTATGCGGATTCGCAAAGTTCGGTGAGGGTGAAAGGTGTACTGAGTGATGAATTCGCAGTCCGTGTTGGAGTCCATCAGGGTTCAGTGTTAAGCCCCCTCCTCTTTATTATGGTCTTGGAGGCGCTGTCTAGAGTTTTTAGAGGCGGACTCCCGTTGGAACTGTTTTATGCAGACGATTTAGTCCTAATAGCTGACAGTATGCAGGATGCTGAGGCCAAATTCAGAAAGTGGAGAGAGGGCATGGCGAGCAAGGGTTTAAGAGTCAATATTAACAAAACCAAGGTTATGCATTGTAGTTTGAGACGAGGCAATGTGGAAAAGAGCGGTGCATACCCATGTGCAGTGTGTGGAAAGGGAGTGGGCGTTAACTCAATTCAATGTAGCATCTGTCGATGTTGGGTACACCATGGGAGTAAGCGCTGTAGTAGAATAAAGGGGCCCCTGCCGAAGGATAAGTCAGAAATAGAGAAATTTGAGTGCGTAGTGTGCAAAGGCGAGCTTGTGTTAAGTGATGATCCTGTGGCTGTGAATTTTGGAAATGAGTCTTTGGAGCTGGTGAACAAGTTTTGTTACCTAGGAGATACCATCTCTGCCGGTGGTGGGGCCGAGGCTGCCACTGTTGCTAGAATTAGGTGTGGCTGGGGGAAGTTCAGAGAATTGACGCCAATCCTGACCATGAAAAGAATGCCTCTCCCCCTGAAGGGAAAGGTGTATGCCTCATGTGTTAGAAGTGCAATGACGTATGCCTCAGAAACATGGGCCGTTAAAGTAGAGGATGTCAACAGAATGGAGCGTAATGAGATGAGAATGGTGAGATGGATGTGTGGGGCCAGGCTACAGGATAGAATAACAAATGTTGAGCTGAGGAGACGTTTAGGTATAAAGAGTATTAGCGAGGTGATGCGTACAAGTAGACTGGGATGGTATGGACATGTGGAGAGAATGGATGAACAAAATTGGGTGACAAAATGCAGGTCTGTGATTGTGGAGGGAGCTGCACCAAGGGGTGGACCGAGGAAGACCTGGGATCGGACTATACGCGCCGATCTCAAATCCAAGAACTTGACAAGTGAAGCAGCCCTTAACAGGGTTGCCTGGAACGCCGCCATTAGGACAAGAGACTGAAACTGCACTTATGTGTGGAACACTCAGTCTTAAAATGTTATGTATGTATGTATGCCGACACACCGTTCCCACATTCCACCAAACCAAGGTGCCTTAACTGGAATGAACCTCCATTCGCACTTCCTTTCTCCCAAAAAAGTGATGATTGTAGGATCACTGCTCATACCCTTTAGATATTTTGATGCCTGGACATAATTGGGAGCATTGTCGCTAAGAATGAGTTGAGGGAATGAACGACGGGCACAAAACCGTCTAAACGCCAGCATAAATTCTTCGCTAGACATATTATCACATAGTTCTAGGTGTACCGCTCGAGACGTTGCACAGGTAAACAATAATATATAAAACTTCTCATGCTCTCTCGTCTTCAATGCCCCTGTGTAATCTAACCCTACAGCTTGGAAAGGTTCTATGTGCTTTACACGGCATTCAGGTAGAGGTGGAGCAGGTCCAGTTGCATATGATTTACCTTTTAGTCTCTGGCATATTACACACTTTCTTACTACGTGTCGAGCTACTTGTCGAACTCTGGGTATCCACCATGTGAGACGTAAATTTGATATAATATGACATACCCCGTAGTGTTTTACTTCCCTATGTGCACGTATGATCAATATATCAGTAACGTGATGTCTTGTTGGCATAAGTATAGGGCGGTTTGTACCGTCTGTTACACCCGACCACTTCAGGCGACCCTCACACCTGATGAGGTCATTGTCGAGGTGCAACCTTAGTTGGCGCACTAGATTAGGCATTATAGTCTTATTCGAGCTTTGCAATGATTCTAATTCAATGGAAAAGGTTTCTACTTGAACCCACTTGATCAATGTTACTTCAGCTGCTTTAAATTCACGAACATCAATGTTGTGACCCCTGTTGCAGAGTTGGCCCGTTACTTTAAGCTTGATACTGGATACATATCGCAATGCCCAAGCGACAACTCTGACTAGTTTATTATAGTCACCGAATCTTGCCCACTCTATGATTGGACCCGGTGGCTCATTTGGTTGGGCTGTAACTGCCACTGTTTCCAGTGGCAGAAGTCCCTCACCAACAGCATGCCAAATCGTCCATTCACTTTCATGGAGCAGCCACTTTGGACCATAACACCACAATTCGGACTTCACTAACTGGCTAGCCATTATACCCCTAGTTATGAGATCACTAGGGTTGTCTTTTGTATTTACATAATGATAAGCAACGTCTGGCAATAGGGCCCTAATCTCATCTACCCTATTCCTCACATAAACTGGCAGAGACTTCTTGCTATGTATCCAGTTGAGTGCGACCTGACTATCGTACCATACGTGAACGATTTCAATGTTTAACTCGCTCTCGTATGCTGCGCGTATATGTTGCACCAGACGTGCTAATACCAGCATGGCAGTCAATTCCATTTTAGGGATAGTTTCTTTTTTAACCGGGGCTACTTTAGCCCGGGCGGTAACTACATGTGCACCAAATGAAGTAACGACATATATGGCTACCCCGTGTGCCGTGGCGCTAGCATCGCAAAACGTGTGTAACGTAACGTCACCGAACGCCGCCACTTTACGAGGTATAGGTTTAGTACATAGGATGGCATACTCATTCAACAACAATGTCCCTTGGTCATTCAGGTCCTCGGGCAAACTGTCATCCCATCCTATTTTACGTCTCCAAACTTCCTGCATTAGAATCCTAGCTCTTATGGTAACGGGTAATGCTAGACCCAAAGGATAAAAAAATTGCGCAACTTTGCTCAACAGACTTCTATTTGTGTGCGCTCCTGTCTGCTGAGCAAAAGACTTTGTTTGAAAAGATAGTATGTCATGTTTAGGTTGCCAGATCATCCCCAAATTTCTGGACTTTTCCTGGTTATGAGATGCCGTGCCGTCCACCTGTATCAAACTCTGAAGATCTTCACTATTTGTAACCCACTCGTGGAGAAATAAATGTGCATCTGTAAACAACCTGTGTGCTTGCCAGTATGTATGTAACAAATCATCCTGACTATCGCTAGAACCCTGCAAATTGTCTATATATAATCCGCGAGATAGTTTACTTGTGTCCTCACGTGTATCAGCTAGATGTTTTTTTATTGTGGCATTTAACAAAAACTGTGAACATGTTGCCCCAAAGAGTACAACCCGAAAACGGTATATTATGACCAGACATTCAGTCGCTAATGACGCTGAACCAAAGAAAGCGGGTAGCATCTCTATCTTCCTCTTTTAGCTTGACCATCAAGAATGCTTTCTCGATATCACTAGTATATGCGTACTTCCCCAGCCTAAACCGCAATAGATGTTGGGACAGGTCCGACACCATGGACGGACCTGTCAGCAGGCAGTCATTTAGACTGGGTTGTTGACCTTGGTGGGCAGAGCAGTCATACACCACCCGTATTGGTGTGGTGACGCTGGCTTTTCTCACCCCACGATGGGCCAGATAGTGAACCCTACCCTTCTTAATCGGTTCCTTGACATCGACTCCTCAATAAAGCCCCTATCTTCATAACTCCGAAATACATCGTCATACGCTTGGCGCGTGCTCGGTTCATTAGTTAATTTGCGCTGTAATGCGCGCAAGCGACCTAATGCCAAACCATAGTTGGTAGGCATGTAACTGGGGGGGGGGGGGGATCGGATCTCTCTTTCCTCCCTTCCCTTCTTCTGCTGCGAACAAGAGAGAGAGAGGGAGGGAGAGAAAAAGATAGATTAAGCTGCGAAGGTGGAAAATAGGTACTCAAGGATAGAAAGGAAGAGATGACGACAAACCCGTTATTGCATACTAATTAACGAGAGGACAACCCTGTTTGGTTGACCCACATCCAACATCCTTCGAGGAAGGGGAAAGGCTGCAACTCCGACACGATGATAAGACCAACGAACCACAAAAACCCCACTGAGACCTAGCATATTCTCTACTTTCTAGATATCACATAAGGATGTTTTTGGGAACGGTAATTCATTCAAATTATTTGATCGCCCACCTTCAGGTGAACTGGCCATCCCCATAGTTTTCTTATTCTTTATGCAATCGTGATTCATGCTCATTATTCAGGTACATTAGGACAGTAGGATAAATCGGAGGCTAGCAAAGACACATCAAGAACTTCACCTTCAATGTTGGCTGACAAGACTTTAACTCGGTTAGGCTACCGGTACTACTCTTAGACCAATTTAATACTGACGGCTCCGATTTACCATCCTGACAACACATTTAGATCCAAATAGGTACGGGAGGATAGATACAAACATATTCTGCAATAATCTTCAGCTTGATATTAATACAGTATAAGGAACATTTTACCGGTTACAACTCTTAATATTGGTACCATATCTAATTATCTCTATACCATTAACCTGGGACCAATCCATTACCGTACTGGGACAGTCTCTTAACCTAGGAGTAGGACTCGAATATTGCTGTCTGCATCCACCCCATTCCTCTCAGTATTATACATCCCAATTCCGCTAGATACCGGTATCGGCCAGGCTTGCCTGTAGGTTTCTTCGGCCTACCGTATCCTGGGGTATAGGGGGTAATCATACGTCTTCCTGCGGTCCTTGAACCCTCGTACAGTACACAAGTTCAGCATCCTGCACTCAGCCAATGGGAGGGGTGAATCTCCGATTCTCCGCCATCAGCAATTCAGCATCACATCGACTCCGTCCCAAACTGGTTCCCTGGGTAGTCGAATACATTCTTAACCCACGGTTGACATATAGCTAACTCTTAATAATGGGGTTAATCAATATCCTAATTACGGTACACAGTAATACTAAAACAAATACATATACAAATATAGGCTAATATAAACATATAAAAATACATGGATTCCTATTAACGTATAAAAATAGATGAGCTAATATAAGTACAGAAATACAATGACAGATCAAATTATGACATTACAGTACTGTACCGAAATAATCTCTTAAGGCATCCAAAGATCCTCTCATTAAGTACAGGTACATATGTTACTCAACAGTACTCTACACACAATTGGGAATACATAATTACACAGCATATCTATGGAGTCAAATCAATACAATAATGGCATAAATCAAAGGTAATTGTCATGGTCAAACATAACAGGTTGGACTGCTCAATGCGGAGGGTGCTATACAAGGCTCAAACAAAGCTTAACGTTATTTCTACTGCAACTCGAGTAACTTATCCCCTGAAATCAGCTGCCCAGAATCTCACTACAGCGTTCCATCCCTTGCAATGCAACTCTGTACATTAGACCATGTCAAACATAATTATATCATAGCAATCAATATTCATAATACACTCTAAATGCACAATAATTAATAATAGCCTACTGTACTTCCAATTAGGTGAAAGTTAGGTAGCCTAATTAAAAATGTAAAATCATATAACCTACCATAATAATTCAGCAAGTACCCATACCTAAACGGCCTTTTCACAAGTTAACTTTAAGTAACAATAGGTAAGAACAAATAATCATCTGAAATAAACCCGACCCAATGGGGGTCCGAAATTTGACAGTACTGGGGTTGGGAAATGAGGACCTCTAAATCAAGATAACAAGTAACTCTTTACACTATAACCCAGTAAACACATTTAAAATTAACAATAACCAGGCCTAGGAGACGTTAGTTATAAATACTTATCTGAATAGGCCTAACTTTGGAACGTCGGAGACACGAAAGGTAACCAAAACTCAAGGACACGATCTCAAACGAATGTCCTTTCCTGATTTACACGTTAAAATACAACCATATTTACCAAAATGCATGGTTTTATAAACTCAAAGTAATGAACAAGTTCTAAACATACAATACAACTGTTACATTAGTAATTTACTCAACCTGGTCGTCTCTCCGAAATGCGAGATGGTCTAAATCCTAAAATGGCGGTCAAGCTTCAAGCATTTTAATCAACTTCGTCCTCAATTCTACTCTTAACTGGTGTTCTCGCACTACCTCAGGATTATGTAAAACGGTGAAAGACAAACTAGCAAATTAGACTAGCCTAAGTTTGGTCGGGAATTATGGAAAAAACACAAGAATTGGAAGGCCATCAAATGGCGTCCCTCTGACTGAAATTATTACACACGAAGTTAATTTGACGTTAATTTGGAATAACAAAGTCTAAAATATCAGAAAAACACTTAGCAAAGGTGCACAGACTAAGTTTGACTGAACACAATGATAATGGGGGAATTTGAATGGTTGTAGGCACTTGGCAGGTGAGGGGTGCCTGTCGACCAACCCGATGGTAGGCTCGAGTTCACAAATTTGTCAATCACAGCAATACCTCCTACATTACACACCTAGTACTTACTTAACTGAATAAGCAATACCTTATAACGCTATAAACCTTAATTACGAACCTCTGAATGGAGGGAAAGGAAGCCTAAGTCCGGAGAAGAAGCGGGGAATGATGACAGAGACTGAGGGGTAGGTAGGGGTCTCTCTCGTAGGCCTGGGGTCACGACAGTGAGGGGCCGAGGGCCAGTGCCAGGGATCCCGCCAAAAAGGGGGAGGGTGACCACAAAGGGTGGCGTCGCTTGGGTAGGAATTGGCGGTCTTTTTACACAAGGGGGCATTACTCTAAATTCGAAAAGGAAGGATTTTTACATGGAATACCAAAAAGGGTGAAAGGATAAATTAGGCTTGAAAGTATTTTAGATAGATTTGGGAATATTAGTTCTCCTGATCTAGGCTAATTTCCCTCTTTACATAGACAAGGGTTACTTAACCCTTCTTAAACGATACATTTCCCTTAAATATAGGGAAGAGTGAATGAAGGGGAAAAAGTCTTAAAGTTCAACTCAACCTTAGATGAAATAAAGCAAGATGTCCCTGTACTTAATTTTAATTCGCCTGAAATTCCCTCACTTAAGATCCACACCAGACATGTCAAAACTATTTTGCAGAATATCTCAGTAGACAAGGCTCCTGGTCCAAATGAAATTCCTTCAATAGTACTTAAGAATTGCTCCTTGGTGCTCGCTCCTGTATTGGCAAAAAATTTCCGTCTGTGTACTCATACCTCATGCTTCCCAGTACCCTGGAAAGAAGCAAACATCCATCCAGTTCCTAAAAATGGTGCCTCTTCAGATCCATCAAACTACAGACCAATAGCTATAACTTCCACTCTTGGTAAAGTCTTTGAAATTATATTAAATAATCACATAATTAAGCATCTTGAGAATAATAAATTAATCAGTGATAGGCAATATGGTTTTAGACGATGTCGATCAACTGCAGACATGCTTTGCCTTCTTACGCATCAAATCAACCAAGCTACAGACCAACATGGTGAAACACATACAATAGCACTGGATATATCAAAGGCATTTGATAGAGTCTGGCATCAATCCTTATTGTCGAAGATGTCACACTACGGCCTTGCATCATTAGTTCCACTAATTTCTTCTTATCTTCATAACAGAAAAATACGTGTAATGGTAGATGGCCTTTATTCTCAATTTCACTCAATAAATGCTGGTGTTCCCCAGGGATCAGTTTTGGCCCCAATTCTGTTCCTCATTCATATCAATGATCTCATATCTACCACTCATAATCCAATACATTCCTACGCAGATGACTCAACACTCCACAGTTCCTTCACATTTACCAATTCTTTCACCCAACCCGATCTTATAAATTCAAAAATAAACACTGCAATTTCTCTGAACCAGGACCTTTCTAGAATTAATGGATGGGGACAAAAGAATCTAGTTTCCTTTAATGCACAGAAAACCAAGTACATTCAATTTTCTAACCGACAGAATCTCACTGACTCCCATATATTTTTTAATGATGTAAATATTCCCACTTCCCCTAGTATTGACATTCTCGGTGTAACATTAACTACTAACTTGAGCTGGACACATTATGTTAGAAGCATTGCTAAGAATGCCTCTAAAAAACTGGGACTCCTGTACAGAGTTCGAGAATTCTTCACTGACGAGCAGTTGGCCGTGATATTTAAAAGTCATGTGCGTTCTCAGATGGATTACTGTTCACCTCTGTGGGGTGGAAGTGGGGTGGTTGCATTGAGGCAGTTGGACAAAATTCAAAATAAAGCTATTAGATTAATCAATAACCCTGCAATCACACAGGACCTTCCTACATTATCCATACGAAGAAACGTTGCATCCCTTGCATTATTCTACAGATATTTTCAGAGCAATTGTTCCGAGGAACTTGCTTCAATTGTGACGCTTCTCCACATCTTTCCCCGTAGAACTAGGGCAGCTGAGAGCGCCCATGAATTTACACTTTCTCCTCCACAATGCAGAACTTCTGCTTATCAGAATTCATTTATCCCCAGAGCTACTACTCTTTGGAATTCACTTCCCTCGAATTGCTTTCCACAAACTTACAATCTACAAATGTTTAACCCTTAAAAAGCGGCTCACCACATAAGTCGTATTTAATAAAGCTGGACTATGTGGCGGCGCTCGACATAGGTCGAGTGGCAATTTCAGCACGTAATGATGCTGAGAGAGAGAGACAAGTGGTGGCAGGAGACTAGCGAGCGTATGACTGCTCCAGACCACCGCGGCGAACCTACTGACACGAATCTCAGCTCCCTCCTCCCTCACTTACTCGCTATATACGGAATTGTATCGGGAAAGTGGCTAATTACCTGCTTTTAGCACTCGCGTTGCACGGTTATTGCAAGAAAACTAGCCATCATAAAAGGATCGTTATGGTGTCATTCGAAAGCTCTGTTTATGCCCTTTCAGGAATAGATACTTGTTTTACGTTCTGGGTCTTATTTAGGCATGAAAATGATCACGTAAACAGCCCTATTTTGGCTAAAAACACCCCGCTGGGCGGTACATATAAATAAACCGCATAGGCCGCTAAAGAAGGGTTAAATCCAGTTGTTACAAACATTTTATGAATGGAGGATGCCTTTAGGCACATGGACCTTTTTGTTTTATCTGTGTTTTTCCTTCCTCCGTTCATTGTCTCAAAAAAAAAAAAAAAAAAAAAAAAAAGTCAAACCTTACAACATATACCAAAAGGGAAAGTACAATTTCTTCCCGTTACAGGCAGGCTTATCTCACTGTTCTTCCAGGGTAAACTAACTTTATATTGCTTGTCTGAGGCACAGTAATTCACAGACTCGTCAAACCTTTTCAGCGCAACTTCCGAGTCATAATCAGTCTCCATAGGATTAATGCCTATGTGATCCAATCTCCACAGTCGTTCCAGGTCGAACTCGGCAGTCATCTTAGGGTCACTAGGTTGGGAATCCTCCCTTCCCAACTCCTCTGCCGTGGTTACATTGACTCTTAATATCGAGACCGTGTCGACCAGGACCTTTGACTGTGTAGTATGCACCTTTCCGCTCATGCAATAGCCAAATTTAGTGGGGATTAAAATTACACCACACATCTTTTTAAATCCAGGGTATACTACATCATAATAATGATCAACACCAAGTAGAACATGCACTTCACTCTGATCTCCCATGGGGTCTGACAAGTTAACCCCTTTGCTACGTAATGCGTGTTCCACCTTCTTCACTCCTACAGATACATATTCTGGTAGGGTGTCTACTATGATACATGTCATAAAGTACCGGGTTCTACGGTAGTAATATGAAATCTCCGCTATCTCGTAGTCTTGTTTGTCAGTAACCCCTGTGAAGCCCTGCAATCGAAGAGTCTCAGCCCCTACGATTCGGTGCTTCAGTCCCACTAATACGGACCTCTTTATAAAGGAACGTTGAGACTCTTGATCTAGAAGTACCCGACAAACTTTGTTACTGTCATTACCTTCCATGGGAATCTGTATTGTGGGCAATATAGTGGTGTCTTGCGTGCTACCTAGTGTCACAGTTGTAGTACCCTCTGGTTTGACGTCTTTGACTTTATCTGCCGTAGGACACAACTTATCAAAGTGATGTCCTTTGCAGTGTCGACAGGATCTTAAGTATGTAGCAGTACATTGTCCCTGCTTACCATGTTCTTTACTTAGACAACCTACACATAGCTTCAATCTTTTTTCCTGTGCTAGTTTAGTCTCATTTGTTGGGTATTTTACACAGAAACTCCATTTATGTTTGTTGTTATATAGCTTACATAGAATCTGAGCAGGTTTCTTATACGTACCCTCTTTCTTTTCTTTAGTCCCCACCGTCATGCTTACAGTTCCCCTCATCTCCACATTCTCACTCCCCCTGACACATACATTCTCCCTTTGTTCAACTGTAGATTGCTAATTTCCTTACTGAACTGAGTTTTGAACTCCCCCAGATCAAATTATCTAACCTTGTCAAGTATTGCCATAGGAAGCTTCTGACGTAAGATAATGACTATCATTTCCTGTGTGGTGAGCCCTAGGGTATCTAGCGATCGAGTATGGCACTCCATATTTGCCCTAAAATTTGCTAACTCCTCAACCTTATACTGTGGTTCTGCGAGCTTTAACAAGGCAACGACATGGGCCATCTTCAACTGCTCTTGATCCCCGTATGTGGACTTTAATAATTGTACTGCCTCAAGATAACTATCACCCACTACCGCAAAACCCTCTATCAAATGTAAGGCCTCTCCTTCCATTTGTCCCTTCAGGTAGTGAAACTTGCAGACATTATCCAAAGAGGATTCATGTACTGTAGACCGAAATACGTCCCAAAAAGCTAACCACTCAGTCAATTTGCCCCCAAATGTAGGAAGATTGAGCTTTGGGAGGTGCACAGTGTGTTTTGGGTCAACCCTTCTATGGGTCTCATTATCGCCTCCCTTCTTACTTGCGACAGCACGCTGTAATATGTGCTTCGCTCTAAAGACAGGTTCATCATAGAGGGCGCGATTATCACACTCTGTAACTATCTCTTCCTCCTCTGTCATGCCTGCCACAATCACCTCACTCAGAGCCATAATACGACCGTGGGTAGCCTGGACATTGTCTAATCTAGCTTCTAATTCCTCGAGGTTAGCAGTAGTGATGAAAGTGTTGACATCTACAATTAGCCTAATTAATACTCCCCGAAGTCCCGCCCTTTGATTTTTAGGGGCCTTGATCAGCACCCCACTAAACGGTGTCTCTTCCTGTTTACTCATTTTGCATGTAAGCCTATAGGCTATTTATCTAAATGTTACAAAAATAACGGCAAAAAGTAGTCTAGTTAAGAGACGCCGACTGGCGGACTTCTATGTTATGGAGAAAAAAGTAGCACACAAAATAGCAACACCTACTAAAGGGTCATATTGAACAAGATTTTTTTTTAGGTCAGGTCATGAGTCATAAGAAGTCTGAATTGAAAAAGAAAATTATTGGGGGAAGATGATGGGTGGGATGCAGGACTTACGGGGGTATCACACTGGGCCAATTCTCGTCATTCTTCAGCAAAAAATGGAGCTACCGCCAGTCTCCAGCACAAATCTCATCATTTGATGGAGCTAGGATGCTTCCCGCACTGGGTGGGAAGCTCCATTTTTTGATGGAGGTAGATTGTCAGCCTCTTTACAGCTCGCATTTAATCTCATTGATATCTAAAGTATATGACGTCAAAATATATATTTTGCTACATAATTGTGTGTTTTGATTGTGAGAAGGGCTGCGGATAGACATAAACTAAGTGAATTAATGCTAAAATAGCTACACCACTTGCAGCTAAATAACCACTTCCTATACCTACGCCACGGCGATTGGTATGCAACTAAAACATTCGGTTGTGTAGCAGGAGGAACTGTTTTTCAGATGCCTATTCACTAAGAATCATTGAACAATATATTTAACCTAGCCTAACCTAACCTAGTATTAGTGGACTATTTATGAATGTAAAATGTAAATATATATTGTAACATTACCAAATTATTGAGATAAATAGAGGTATACCCGCATACACAGGATTATGCCTACCAAGCATTCTACAACCTCCGAAAAGTTCAAAATATTTCCTCATATATGCTCCAAATATAAAACATTATCACACAAACTTGTAGATTGAGTCTTATTGAAATATAATTGTCGATATAAATCCATAGTACTCTAAATTATTGGTGAAACAGCACAATATAAACAATCGTTTAGTGCCGAGGTAACGACAGGGGCTCCGTCAGGCTATAGCCTATATTTTGCGAAAAAAAATCCTCATAGCTACTTATAGAAGCTTCACACGCAAAACATAGCAACATTAACGTTTAGATTGGGTCCTATTACACAAAGTTTGTCAATATCAATCGATATTATTCTACAGTTTAAGTGAAACCACTGTTCTATAGCCTACGCCACGGCGATTGGTATGAATTGAAAAAGTTCAAAATATAAATCTCCTCATATAAGCTTCAAATTAAAACAAAATTACACTAACGTGTAGATTGAGTCATATTGCATTATAATTGTAGATGCAAATTCATATTACTATACATTACAGTATAGGTGATATGGACCAATATAGGCTAAGGTCGGACGTTGTTATTGTTGTGTCGGAGACTCACGCAGCCAGGACGCTTGGCGTGTGTGATAGAATTTGCCGGCGCTACTGATTGGAAACGGAGACTGGAGATTGGAGAATGACGAGAATTTGGTCCAGTGTGATGCCCGCTTTAGGCAGGCGCAACAATATCACCCTGCATTCCGGCTCTAACCACCGCTTGGCTAGTCCTACCAGATTATCATAGAGTTGTTCCTGCATCCTGTTATATGCCCCCTTGCTCATTGCCTTAAAATCCCTTACTGGTAGCTAATTCCCGTGGTCTGGGCACCAATGTGGTAAACTATCAATGGAAGTTAAATATTACTAAGCTATAATGAATCAAATAAAATCAATTTAAATTAAAACTACTCCATATCTAAATTGAATTCAATCTAAAACAAGCTAATTCATATCCAAAGGTCTCACATAATAAATTTATATATAGGGTAAGGCTATAAGGGTTAATATTAGCCAGGAATTAACTCACCAATAGTTCCACGTGGCAATGAGGCAAGGGAGAACGTTTACCCAATATGGCGGACAATGGAGAGGCAAGACACCGGTCCCGAGACTCGAGTCAAGTGAAAGAAATAATAAATTATTACATGGGAATGGACATGAATATTATGCTTATCTGTCAGTCAGTCATGGCGTCGATGAGAGCGTCGTGATGGTGTAGCTGTTTGTATTGCTGTCAGTGTATTGTGATTAGAGGCACAATAGCGCGATCAACTGAAGGCGGAATTTAGATGTTAACTGGTTGGTGTTCGTGAAGGCTCTGCCTTCTCTTCCTCAGAGGCACACCTTGCTGCCTTGGCAAACGCCAGGAGCCTAAATTATCGTACCGCATCTAGGTTGCTCTATACGATAAATTATATTAATATATACGATAAATTCATATATACAACATAAGACCATGGCAATATTGCTTAATAGCATATTAGGCCTTTTATAACTTAACTTATTTACAATCTTATAATATACGATCTACTCGTCCTACGCCGGGCTGCAGGAACGTCCGTGACGTCACAGAGACATACGGGATCACAAATGAGTCATATTCTATCGTATTTATACGATAATATATATTGTACATTTTTTTATAGTAAAATGTCCCGGCCGATGGCCGATTCCTTTTAAATTGACATATAAATGACACGAAAAGTCTTAATATTGACAAATAAATGGGACGAAAGGTCTTAAAATCGCCAAACTAATGGAACGAATGTCTTAAATTCTGAAAACTAGTTGGGCTAAACATGAGGGAGAAAAGCAACTACCTGCCTCGTAACCCCTTCTGTACCAGCGACGCGTATTTTTGTTGTTGTTGTTGTTGTTGTTGTTCCCTAAGCTGCCTGGCTGAACAGCCCCGAGTCCCTGAGGAAGGCCATGGCCATGATCGGGCTTTCCCACAGAGCTCTCATTGAGTGTAGATTGTGTTGTTGGCGTAATTGGTTGTGTGAAATGCAGTCTTCTATGATGTGTTTAATGGTATGGGGTGCTGTGTTACATCCCGGGCAGGCGTCGACAACGGAGTCATCCAGTCTCTTCTGATAGCTCAGGAGAGCTGGATGGTGTCCGCATCTCAGCCTGGCCAGGTGGACTCTGTCCTCGCGAGGAAGGGAGGATTCGGAAGGATGGATTTCGGGAGGTCGTGCATGCAGCTGCGTGTTGTCTGTGAGTGAGTGGATGGATCGGTGAGAGATATGAGTATGGATGTGCTTCTGGAAGTTGGTTCGGGGTGGGCAGGGAGGGAGAGAGGACAATAATTGTGTGTGATACCGTGTGCTGGGTGTTGTTTTGATATTTCTTGGTGTCTGTGGGTGTGTTGCCATGTAGTTTAGTGGGTGGTCTTGGTTTGTGGAGGCTGCTGCCAGGAATTGAGTGCCTCTCATGTCCAGATGGTCTTTGACTTTGAGGATTTTGGTTTCTTGATGTAGGTGATCTGTGGGTGCAGTAGCTGTGCAGCCTGTAATGATCTTCAGGACTTTGTTTTGAATAGTCTGTAAGGTCTTATGATGTGTTTCAGCTAGGTTAGAAGCCCAGGCTGGGCTTGCATATTCCATCACTGATCTTATGTATTGTTTATATACTGTGGTTGTAGTTTCTTTGTTGTGTCCAAATTTTGTGTGAGCAAGTGACCTGAGGGCGTTAAGTCTGGGTGTCAGTTTCTTTTTAATATTTGTGGTGTGCTGTTTGAATGTCATATGAGTATCATATGTTACTCCTAGGATTTTGGGTGTGTGTATGTGTTAGGGGTGTGTTGTTTATGGTGAGTTGAGGGATGTATTCGTGTTCTCCTGTCCAGCTTGTGAGCAGGGTTGCGGTGGATTTGGCTGGGGCTAGATTAAGTCTGTTTGTAGTACACCAGCCATGTAGTGTATTGAAATAGGGTTGAAGGAGATCTGTTGCTCTTTTTGGGTCATGGTGTGTGCATGTGAGTGTTATGTTATCTGCATAGGAGGCTAAGTTTATTTGGGGCGTATTGGGTGTAGTTATATCGTGCATGTACAGATTGAAGAGTGCGGGCGATAGGACGGATCCTTGTGGGACTCCGTTTGGAAAGTTTCTGATTTTAGATGACTGACCGGCAAAAGATACGTGTGCACATCTGCCTGCTAGGAAGTTGGCCAGCCACCTTTTTGTGTTGTGCATGTTTGTGTTGTAGATTTTGTTTGTTAGATTGTGGCGGGGGATGGCATCGAAGGCTTTACTAATGTCGAGTGTGGTTAATAGTGATCAGTGTGGTGGTCTAGCTGAATTGATGCCGTCAAAAGCTCTTTGTGTAAGGTCTGTGAGAAGAGTGTTTGTGGAGTGCAGTGGCCTAAAGCCATGTTGTGTTGGAGCTAGGGGTAGGTCAGGTGTAATTAGTTGTAATACTAGGCGTTCCATGACTTTGGAGGGGGAGCAAAGGAGTGTGATGGGGCGGTGCGAGGAGAGTAGCGTGGGGTATTTGTTGGGTTGGGGGAATGTGATGATGATACCATGCTTCCAAATGTCTGGTATTGTGTTGTGTGAATAGCTGTAGTTTGATAAGTTAGTGAGTGCTTGTATGCCTTGTGGTCCCAGGTGTCTGAGGTGTATGTTGCTTATGTTGTCTAGGCGTATTTTTGTAATTTATTTCAGCTACATTTAAACGATATAATATGATGAAGCTTAGGAAGAATATATGGTAGCTTAAAAGAACACCCCCTATATATACACCCTCTTTCAAGATAATTCTGTAAATTGTTCGGTAGAAAAATAGCCAGGCCGAAGGCCGGTTCCTTCCAAAATTAGAGGCTCTCTTTCGATCGCCATGAGAAAATCAACACCTAAGGGACACAAAGTCTTAATATTGAAAACAAATGAGGCGAAAGGTCTCAAAATCGCCAAACTAACGGAACGAACGTCTTAAAACCTCAAAACTAATATGCTAAACATGAGGGAGAAGGGGGTCCAGAAAAAGCGAGTACCACCCCCATAACCAAATAATCTCTACAGTACAGTATATTACACTTGGACACCTAACAAGACATTGGGGGTAGACTTATATACACCGTAATACAGTATACTGTATATACATATATATATATATATATATATATATATATATATATATATATATATATATATATATATATATATATATACAGTATAATTATATACATAAGGAACTATACTCTTTCTTTTCAGCTGACGATACTTAAATATATCAAACTATTATATCTCTGCACCCTATTAAGGCTAAGTATATATTATAATTAGTGCCATATTTCGTGTCTTTGTATTTGTTTTGGGTGTGCATTGTTTTCGGTTATGCTGTCCCTATTCGGGCTCTGTCCTGAGTCCCCCCCCCCCCCCCAACAATAAAATAAAAAATACAAAACAAAATAAAGGAACAGTGGGGATTGGGCCTGAGTATATACCTACATACATACATACATACATACATACCATATTTCACTACAAATTCTTTAAAATAACAGACATTTTGATGGTAACTTTGCAATTTACCGTCAGTTGAACAGAAACAAGCTGTAGTTGCCCTGAACTGAACGGGTCCACTTCAGGGAATCTATAACCAACGTCCTGTGTACGGTTCTCGGTACTATGACTCACTGTATTCTAGTGGTGCCAGTTTAGCTACTTTCCTGCTAGATGTAGAGGTATTTACTTTGATCTAACGTGACTTGTTTTACATCTAGCGGCATTAATTCTAGCAATATTTTGGATATTTGAATCAATTTCGATCGACATTCCAGAGATTGAGGCATTATTCAATCGATTTTTACCATTTAATACAATCTAGCGATATTAGAAAAGCGGTATTGTGTGTTTAGACTTGGTAACCCTGGGACTGACTCCGACTTGCAATAGTGTTCAGTTGGCTGCTATATTTTGTTGCGAGTGGTTGTGGAAATATATTTTATCACCAAACATTGGGTAAAGGATTACTATTAGGAATCGACAGTAGTCCCATTGATCTCTGTGACGTCTGTGTGCCTAATAGGTATGTTACAACTGCCTTGATGGTGTAGTGGTTAGAGTGTTTATAATCTATGTGTGGTAACCCAGGTTCGAATCCCGGTGGATCACATTATTTCATTCATTTCGTTGGGAGGTGGTTGGTGTTGGAGTGAAATTAAGGAAATAGAATAACATATACATCATTATTCATTACTATGTATCGTTAAGAGCTGAAATGGGCAATTTAATATTCCCCACCCCCTGTTAAGTTACTTATAATATAATTATATAGGCCTATATAATATATATATATATATATATATATATATATATATATATATTATATATATATATATATTTTTTTTTTTTTTTTTTTATGCACACGAGGTTAAAAGATATAGCAATTTCAGCATTAGAGATTTTATTGTTCAGGCTTTCCAGAGATCTGACAATTTTGCGTCGATGGGAGGTACAGTAGATTGGCGGAGTTCATGATGAAGTGGATACAGGATGGTACATGGTGAATACTGGTTACGACGTTTCGCTATTCATAGTATGTCCACCAATGAGAGACGATAGCCTGCTTTAACTTCGCCCCCTCAACCTTCCCAGCTCCTATATAAACTCATATTATTCTCTATACCGTTCATTACTTGAAAATGCTATATGAATAGCGAAACGTCGTAACCATTGTTCACCATGTACCATCCTGTATCCACTTCATCATGAACTTCGCCAATCTACTGTACCTCCTTACTGCACATCAACGCAAAATTGTCAGATCCCTGGAAAGCCTGAACAATAAAAACTCTAATGCTGAAATTGCTATATCTTTTAACCTCGTGTGCATCAAAGAAAATTTATTACCTGGCTTTACTAATATATATATATAAATATATAAATATATATATATTATTATATATATACAGTATATATATATATATATATATATATATATATATATATATATATATATATATATATATAATGAGCAGCAGAACCAACGCTGTGATGAACATCTTTATTGGGCAACGTTTCGACCCCATACAGAGTCATTTTCAAGCCTAAAATGAAGTAAAAACAAAGTATTAACACTAGATTAGCGGGCTAGCGGTTTATTTATATGTACCGCCCAGCGGGGTGTTTTTAGCCAAAATAGGGCTGTTTACGTGATCATTTTCATGCCTAAATAAGTCCCAGAACGTAAAACAAGTATCTATCCCTGAAAGGGCATAAACAGAGCTTTCCAATGACACCATAACGATCCTTTTATGATGGCTAGTTTTCTTGCAACAACCGCGCAACGTGAGTGCAAAAAGCATGTAATTCGGCACTTTCCCCATACAATTCCGTATGTAGCGAGTGAGAGAGGGAGGGAGGAGGTGGGATTCGTGTCAGTAGGTTCGCCGCGGTGGTCTGGAGCAGTCATACGCTCGCTACTCTCCTGCCACCACTTGTCTCTCTCTCTCAGCAACATTACGTGCTGAAATTGCCACACGACTTATGTCGAGCGCCGCCAGATAGTCCAGATTTATTTTACTCGACTTATGTTGCGCGCTGCTAGTTATGGGTTAATATCTAAGGTTTACATTTGATATAATATAGAATAGCTTTAGTAACTAATACTGGAACTAAACCTAATAATCCTAACTAATTGACACAAAAATACATGCAAACTAAGAGAGAAAACAAAAATACAAAAACAAAACATACCATTAATAACATACTAGTGGAATGGAGGAGTCTTGAGTACCCAGAGTGGCTTTATGATACTGAGTTAAAAGCCACTCTGGGTACTCACGACTCCTCCATTCCACTAGTATGTTATTAACCTCTCGGCTGCGCATGGGGGTAATTAGACACCTCTCCCTGTGCGCATGTATTTGAGGTGTTTCCGTCACTAAAATATTCATTGTACCATTAATAGCATTAATACTTATCCATATGTGCCTATTATGGGTTGATTATAAAGGTATTAACCTGAAACAACAATAAAACGAGTGAAAACAGCGTTTGGATGGTCAAAATCGGAGATATAGCCCGCGAGTTGTATAATGTATGGGTGAGGCAAGCTGCTTTCCCGCCAATTTCCCCCAAGGCCACTGAGACACAGTCGATCGATATTCTCTCTCTCTCTCTTGCACTCGTTTGCTAACACTGATGACAATGCCCTGCTTGCAACTCGCTAATGTTAGCACGAAAATATACCTCAGAATAAGGGAATAACAGGGAAAATAGGTGATAACTGAAGGAGAGGAGGAAAGTGGGGAAGGAGGGGAGGTAGAGGACTGAGATTTTGCATGGCCCAGGGGCCAAATAAAAAAAATAAAATAAAAAAATAAAAATAGGCCTAATAAAAAAAAAAAAAAAAATTTGATGTCAAAAGTTTATTTTTGTTTTCTCTGACTCTTAGGAGTCTCCCCGCAGTCCGCCGGGGAACTCTTAAGAGTCTCCCCGCAGCTCCCGGGTTAATGGTATGTTTTGTTTTTGTATTTTTGTGTTCTCTCTTAGTTTGCATGTATTTTTGTGTCAATTAGTTAGGATTATTAGGTTTAGTTCCAGTATTAGTTACTAAAGCTATTGTATATTATATCAAATGTAAACCTTAGATATTAATAGTTTGTTTTTACTTCATTTTAGGCTTGAAAATGACTCTGTATGGGGTCGAAACGTTGCCCAATAAAGATGTTCGTCACAGCGTTGGTTATGCTGCTCATTATTCGCTTACGCTTTCCTAAGGACAAGAGTATTGCTGATATATATATATATATATATATATATATATATATATATATATATATATATATATATATATATATATACGCACAACTGGTCACAATAACATGTTATCAGCCACATAGTTCACCCAGTCACGGCAAACTGCGAATTTGTAGTGCAAAGATAGCGAACAAATGTGAATTATGACCAATTAAATCAGTGTTAATATATATAAGTAACACCCCGTTCTTAACATTAATCATCAATTACAAACCCCATGCAATGTACTAGAATAAACTAATGAAATCATATGGCCCTCCCAGGATTCGAACTCGGGACACCACAGCCAGAACATAAGCATCTAAACCATTACACCACCAACACCTATATAAGGCTCTTAAGGGGGTAGTACTTTTTTTTTTTTTTTTTTTGGTCTAGGCTATAGGCCTATATTTATCTATTTATATATTTTCGAGTTTCCTCGCTAGACCTCCATCAAGCTTAAAAAACCAAAAACAAAACACCCCCTAGACTCCATTTCAAGATAGTGTTTTTACATTTTTCAGTAGACAAATGTCCCGGCCGAATTACAGGCTTGGAATCGCTCGCCATGGAAAGAACGACACCTAAATGGCATGAAAGGTCCTAATATTGACAAATAAATGGGGCAAAAGGTCCTAAAATCGACAAACTAATGGAACGAACGTCTTAAAATCTCAAAATAAATAAGCTTAACATGAGTGAGAAAAAGCGACTACCTACCCCTTAAATAGCGATGATGTCTACAGGTTGAACTCTTATCAGTGGACTATACTCTATTTCTTTTCAAGTGGCGGTAAATCGAATCCCTTAACAACTGATTTCTCGATACTTACCACTTACCAGGTAGGGCCACACACTGACCACAGAGCTAGTGGTAAGAAACGGCTAGGCCTATATATCTGAATCATATAAGACCAATTTAATACAATTAGCACCATATTTCACTCCAAAGATCTCCAAAGTAACCGAAAAATCTTGATGGGAACTTAGCAATTTACCGTCAGTTGGAAAGAAAAAGAGTATAGTCAGATGCCTTAGAAACTTTACTCGTAATTCAATCATGTGCATTCTATGTGTTTGTTATAAACTTTCTTCTTTGCTATCCTTTCCTTCCACTGTCCCTTACTCTCGAGTTAGCTATTTCTACTAGAATCAAGTCCTGACCAACTCGCTGGGATCGTAAGGTCTGTGTGTGGTCAATGTATCTACGTATATCTATGTTAATCAGGAATTGCCTCTCGTGGGGATGTAACTACCAATCATAGAGCTCCTTCATGGACACACCCTCCCTCCCCACCAATCAGAGCTCTTGTACTTCCCCCAGCTGATCCTACGCACCCTCTCTCTCTTTCGCTTAATTATAGGTTAGTTCAAGTATATTCACATTTAAAATGTGTGTGTGTGTGTGTGTATTTGTGTATGCACTATGCATTTGTGTGTGTGTGTGTGGTACGAGACGTTTCTCCAGGATGTCGCGGCAGGAAAACAACATCGTACGTCAGACAGCGCGGCGCCCAGCTGGCATCATGAAGGCTTTTGTTTCGCTCACTTGTACTTTAGATAAACGAAGATTAAAGACATTAAGGTGGCGATAGTTAACGGATTTACATAATTATATACTAGGAATAATTATACATGTTCTAACAATTATGGTAGTTTGATCCAGGTTTCTATTCAAATTTGCAAGGCAACAACGGGGGAACTAGGCGGATTTTGAGCGAACATGAACGAAAGTCTGTGGAATCCTCCTCGGCTAAGCACGTCACGATAGCATGTTATCAGCCACATAAGTTCACCCAGTCACCATTCAACGTGCAGTGTTAAGCAAACAGCGATTTTGTAGTGTAAATATAGGGACAAACTGTGAATTATGACCAATCAAATCAATGTTACTATAAAGCGATGTAGGCTACTGGATGAAATGATCACGAGTTGTGGGCTATTGAGACTCAAACTGTATACATGTAACAATAATACACACATATGTAGGCTTGTGATGGATGGACATTATATTGAATTTTAGTTAATGGTTTGTGGCAGCCGCTTCACCCACCCCACAGAATCCAGATATGCACCAATAGAGGGGGAAGCCCTGGCTGTCGCAGATGCCCTGGACAAAGCTCAATTTTTCGTACTGGGCTGCGAGAAGCTAACCATCGCAGTTGACCACAAACCCTTGCTAAAAGTTTTTGGTGATCGATCTCTAGAGGACATTCCCAAAGCACGCCTCCGTAACCTTAAAGAAAAAACGTTGAGGTACAGGTTCCGGATGTTCCACATCCCTGGGGTAAAAAACAAACTAGCAGATTCAGTGTCAAGACACCCCAGTGGTCCTCAGGTGCCGGACAAATTGCAACTTGGTGACGACATTGCATCCATCGAAGTTACCTCACCAATGATTGAACCTTCATTCCTAGCCGGCATACGGGCAGTGGGCACCAGTTATAATAGTGATATTGATGATGGCCTCCACCAGACAGCAGTCCTTGCCTTACAGTGTGTGGCTATCACATGGGAGAAAGTCCGTGAAGCAACTGCAAGTGATGAAACCATGAATGAGCTTTTACAACTGATTGAGCAAGGCTTTCCCCCCTTCTGCCATGAGCTACCAGTAACCCTGCATGAATACCACCAGTTTCGTAATGACCTGTACACGGTGGATGGTGTTGTTATCTACAAGGAACGAGTCGTCATACCCCCTCGCCTGCGCAACACAGTACTCCAGACTCTACACTCTGCCCACCAAGGAGTCCCATCAATGATGTCAAGGGCAGAATCATCCGTCTTCTGGCCAGGTATCACCCCTGCCATCAAAGATGTCCGTGCGAAATGCAACCATTGCAACAGAATGTCACCTTTCCAGCCAAGTGCACCCCCGATGCCAACCACTACTCCTCTGTATCCCTTCCAGTGCATATGCGCTGACTACTTCCAATACAATGGACGCAGCTACCTTATCATCGTTGACCGCTATTCGAACTGGCCCATAATCGAAGCTACAGGTGGCCACGAGGGGCTAATCAACTGCCTGCGACATACTTTTGTGACCTTTGGAATTCCAGATGAGTTGGCAAGCGATGGAGGACCTGAGTTCACTGCAGCATCTACGAAGGCATTCCTACTAAACTGGGGTGTCCACCATCGCCTCAGTTCCGTTGCCTTTCCCCACTCCAATTGCAGGGCAGAAGTGGGCGTAAAAACTGTCAAGCGTCTTATCACTAGCAATACGGGACTACGTGGTGAACTGGACACAGATGCTTTGCAGCGTGCCATCCTGCAATACCGCAACACCCCGGACCCTGAGACGAAGATATCGCCCGCTATGTGCATCTTTGGTCGGCCAATAAAGGACTTTATCCCCATATTGCCTGGGCGATACAGACCTCACCCCACTTGGCGAGAGACAATGGAACAAAGGGAAGAGGCACTCAGAAATCGACATATGAAAATGGCTGAGAGATGGACCGAGCACACCAAACGCCTACCCCCTCTCAAAGTTGGTAATCATGTACGTATACAGAATCAGACAGGCCCACACCCAAACCGATGGGACAAGACAGGGGTTGTGGTTGAAGTATGACAGTTCGACCATTACGTTGTTCGTGTGGATGGCTCAGGACGCGTTACATTCAGAAACAGGAAATTCCTTCGCCTATATGAACCAGTGGTCCCACCAAGACAGCGACTACGGAAGATTGAAGAGGACATACGTCTTGTGTCACCCCGCCTCGGGTCATCACCGTCAACTATCACCGGTCCACACAGCACTCCGACGAGCAGGATCAATCAGACTCTACAGCCCCCACCAGCAGCAGTGGTGACTCCCTCTCCGCAGCCTTATACGGGTCGCCCTCCAACAATAGCTGTGCCCCTTGGCAACACCCAACCTACAGAACAGCAGCAAAACACACCGCTAACCCCCAGCGACGCTGCTCCAACTGCTTATCAAACCCCGTCACAGGAAGCACCCAGGATGGTAGATGTAGATGACCATACTCAGCAGCAATCATCGACCCCAGCCAAGCCCCAGAGAACCTGCCGTCCCCCCACATGGCATAAGGATTATATCATGTGAACTTGTAACTCTTTGTCAGTCTTTATTCAGGGCCTAAAAACTTGGGGGAGGTAGAGCATATTGATATTATACTCCCTATACCGTTTTCCGTTACCCATCAGGGAGAGCGCGTGGAGTGTAAGCGACGTCAACATAGCCGTCTCAGTCCCGCGCTATTAGCCTTACAAGCAGGTACATTAATGGAGACATAATAAGGATGTATTATGTTTATTGTCATATTAGGTCATATTACGGTTACTGTATGTTATCGGCATTATCTAATGAATGTATTCTGTTGTTTCAGTTGTCAGCATTGTCTTTATGGAATAAACCTGATGAGCATGACAAATGGTTTCAATACCTATTTACAATCGATACATATAAAAGCTAGAAACCTGTTTAAATATAGATTTCTACAGGTTGAACTTTCTTGGTTGCAGTGGTGATGCTTTCTGTTATCATGTTCGATTATTGCATGTCTCCTAAAATATGTCAAGGTCAAAACAAAATCATTGTCTGTATTCTTAGTATCTATAAAGCGAAGTGAGGTGGTATGTGTGAGTGTACAGTTCGTTGTCATGGTACCATATATACCAACTTTGAGTAAAATATTGACTTTCTCTCAGTGATATCATTGACTTTAACACCTTACGAGCGGGCTAGGCGGTATATTTGACCGTGCCGCCCAGCGGGGGTTTTTACCATAAATGGGGTTGTTTCCATGCACTTTTTCATGCATAAACAAGACCCAGAGCGTAATACAAGTATGTATCCCTGCAAGGGCATAAAGTGAGCTTTCCAATGACACCCGAACCATCCTTCTACGATCACTGGTTGTCTTGCAACGATCGTGCAACCGAAGGGCAAAAACGGTAAAATACGGCAATTTCATTATATAATTACGTATGTAGCGAGGGAGTGAGGGTGGATGTAAGTGGAGTAAATCTCAGTAGGTCCACGGCGGCCGTGGCGAGCGGTCAGGAGGTAATCTACGCTCCTCCCACCGCTCCGCTCTCTCTCAGAGCACATTATGTGCTCAAAATTGCACTCGACAATAGCCGTGACCCGCCACATAGGCCACATTTATTTAACTCGACAATAGCTGGGTGCTGCTAGTTAAGGGTTAAGAACATAAGAACATAAGAACATAAGAAAATGGGAGTTTGCAAAAAGCCGATCGGCCCATACAAGGCAGATCACTGCCACACCCAACCCCAATTACAAGGCCCAACTCACTAATACCTTGAGAACTGACCCCACCAAAACGGTCAGATATTAACACAAGATAACGGGGTCTGCTGAGTGCCGATTGGCCCACACCTGGTAGATCCCCCTCACACCCAACCCATCTCGTCCATATGCCTATCTAATTTTATCTTAAATCCCTATCGTTCTTGATCCCACTATATCACTTTGTAGCCTATTCCACCCATCTACAACTCTGTTACCAAACCAATATTTGCCTATATCTTTTCTGAAACGAAATTTATCTAATTTATAACCATTTGTTCGAGTTCTTTCGCTATCACCGAGCTTCAGTACATTTTCCATTTCTCCTTTATTTACCCCACTGAACCACTTGAACACTTCTATCATATCCCCTCTAACTCTGCGTCTTTCTAACAAATGTAAGCCTAATTTGTTCAACCTTTCTTCATATGGTAGATTTCTAATATTATGAATCATTTTTGTCATTCTTCGCTGTACTCTCTCCAAGGAATCTATATCCATTCTGTAATAAGGATGCCAAAATTGGACAGCATAATCCATTTGAGATCTTACTAATGACAAGTAAAGTTTCAAGATAACATCGGCAGTTCTGTTACTCACACTCCTTGAGATGAACCCCAGAATCCTGTTTGCCTTGTTACGCACGCTTATACACTGTTTTCTACATTTCAAATCGTTGCTAACAAACACACCCAAATCTTTCTCGCAGTCTGAGTTTTCTAATTCAGCATTAGCTAGTTTATATTTTGCATTAGTATTCGTCTTGCCTATCTTTAACCCTTGTCTAGCGGGGTGTTTTGGGCTCATTTGGGCATATTCAGGCCCTCATGAATGATCAATCAAGTATCTGCATGAAAAGAAATGTATTCAGCAAAAATCTAGGCGCTAAAAGCTTCAAAATGAGACCAGAACTAGCTACGTAGCACTCGTCGTTCTCTTGCAGTGGTGCCACGAACATGGGAGTTTAGCGTATAGCGGTATATTTTTCCCCGCTATGCTCAATACTGGCTACACTGCCGGCCTCTCGAGAACACAGGGAACATGGGTTAATGGGCGGCGGTAAGCCCTGGGAGTCGGCTGTCTGGCCCACTGCGCTCCCGGCCATTTGCACTCGATTTTAAGCCTTTAAAAGCCTTAACTCCTTGCGACATATATAACGCGATCGCGTCATATGGAACTTATAACCAAAAACTCATATGACGCGATCGTGTCATATGGACTTATCTCCATGCCTCTCCAATAAGTTTATGACTCGATTTTGCGTCATATGAGCTCAGTAAGTCCGATAAGTTAGCTTACGATAAAACCGTTGGTGGCAACCTCAGCCTCCTCCGATAATTCTAACGGCCGCAGTGTTGTTGTGAGTGTAGTGCGAGGCAGTGGCAATGATCCCGGGGCTCCCGCCTCCTCGGACTTATTGGAACATAATATGTCTGAAGGAGTTAATAATGCTCCTAACTTGCTGCAAATTGGTGCACGACTTAAGTCGAGCGCCGCCAATAAGGGGTTAATACCTTGCATTTGTCAATGTTAAAATTCATCTGCCACTTTACTGCCCATTCGTGTAAGGTATCTAGATCCCTTTGGAGGCACTCTATGTCGCTATCTGAATCTATTGGTCTCCCTATTTTGGTATCGTCTGCGAATTTACTTATCCTACTAGTTATACCTAAATGAAGGTCATTTATGTATATGATAAATAACAGAGGACCCAATACAGATCCCTGGGGGACACCACTCTTGACTGATCCCCACTCTGACTTAGTACCATTTATGCTGACTCTCTGCTTCCTACCAATTAGCCATGACCTACTGTAATCCATCCTAACAACGCCCCACCTATTCCATGCGCCTCAACCTTTCTCCTCAATCTCTCATGAGGGACTCTGTCGAAAGCTTTACTGAAATCTAAATATAATATCATATGATTTGTCATTATCTACTGCTTCATATACCTCTGAGAAAAAGCTAAACAAATTAGTAAGGCAAGAACGTCCCTGAGTGAATCCATGCTGAGAAGAATTGATTAAGTTAAATATTTCTAAGTGGTTTCTCATTTTCCTAGCAATAATTGACTCTAGTAGCTTTCCTATGATTGAAGTGAGACTAATGGGACGATAATTTGATGCTATGGATTTATCACCTTTTTTGAAGATCGGAACTACATTTGCAAGCTTCCAAGCTTCTGGAACTATACCTGTTTCTAATGACTTGTTAAAAAGAAATGTTAATGGGTAACTTAACTCATCTCTGCATTCTTTTAATACTCTAGCATATACCTCATCAGGACCAGGTGATTTCTGAGGCTTCAGTCTGTCAATTTCCTTAAGCATATCATTTCTACTTATAGTAATCGTACTTAACCTATGTCTATACTATCGCTATATACCTTACTGACTTCTGGAATCTGTGCCAAATTTTCATTAGTGAAAATGGATAGAAACTGACTATTTAATGTACTGCACATTTCTAAATCATTTTCTGTCATTTCTCCTATCGAAGTTTTAAGGGGGCCTATTACATTTTTAACTTTAGATATATATAGTTGGTAAAAAGCTTTAGGGTTATTTTTTGAGTCGTTGGCTATCCTTATTTCATAATTTCTCTTTGCTGTCCTAATTTCCTTTTTGACCTGTCTTGATAGAGTCTGATAGTAAATAAGTAGGTTGAGTTTTGCCTTTCTTAATTTTTCTATATATTCCTTTCCTTTTTCCTATAAGATCTATTAGTTTATTATTCATCCATTTTGGTTGGTTCTGTATCGATCTAAATCTTCCTTTGGGGATATATTTCTTTTGCGCATTGTGAAGTGAAGAAATAAACTGTTCATATGTAGCTGTCAAGCTTAACTCTGGCTTATCCTGACTTAATTGTTTAACAATAGGGTCCACCCTTAAGGTTCTTCTTATCCCACCATAATCGGCTTTTCTGAAATCTGGGATAAGTGACGGATTCTCTTTAGCATTTCCTGTCCATTGTATATTAAAATAAATATATTTGTGATAACTATTTCCTAGTTGGTCCCCTATCTCAACATTATTTATCATATTTTCATTATTACTGAGAACTAAATCAAGGATATTATTACCTCTAGTCGGTGAGTCAATGAATTGAAATAAAAAACTATCTTGTACCGCCTCAATAAACTCCTCAGAATCTGAGTCGCCGATCTGATGCTGCCAATCTATCTTCGGAAAATTAAAATCCCCCATAATGCACACATTGCTAAACCTTGATGCTATTTTCACTTCCTGCCATAAAGATTTACCTTCATTTCTACTCATATTTGGTGGTCTATAAATTACTCCAATAACTATGGTCTCGCTACCTTCGCTAACCTTTACCCAAACACTTTCGTTATAATTATTTAGCCTAATACCTGATTTAGTACAGCATTTTAATGAACTCCTGACAAACACTGCTATCCCGCCGCCCCTCCTACTTGTTCGGTCATATTTAAACAAACTACTGTATATCCTGGTATATCAAATTCTGCTAAAAAATGCTTGGATTCTGTATTAATCCATGTTTCAGTAAGCGCTATTATGTCTATATTTTCATTGCTAACAAGTGCTCTAAGTTCGTCCATTTTATTACATAAACTCCTACAGTTTGTGTAATATAATCTCAATGTATTTCTTTTACTGGTGTCTGGTGGACCTTCTTTTCTTCTATTAGTATCTATTGGACTGTTGTTATTATCTTGTACTAAGGTAGATATTGTACCACTATTTATATGACTAACTTCTATTACTGCATTGTCACCTATTGTTTCACTGTTATTAATAACATCTAATTTCGTTTCCTGGCTATTTTTTCTATCACCTAATTTCTTTTGTTTTCTTTTGATGGGGCATTTCCAATTTAAAACCCCACCTCAACTGCTCTATCAACTAACTTTCCTAGCATCCCTATCCCTTTCCTACTTAAATGCACCCCGTCCCTTGCGTACAAGCTATCGTTACCGTAGTAGAGGCTCCAGTTGTCTATGAATGGTAATGACAACTCTTTGCACAGCTTTGCCAGCCAGCAATTATAACCAATTGCTCTGGACAACCATTCACGTCTGACACCTCTTCTTGGCAAGATAGAGCAAGCAATGGGAATCCCACCCTTCATCCTAATCTTATCTAAGGCTACCCTATACAACTTACTCAGTTCAACACTGGTAAGCTTTCCCACGTCATTGCTACCTGCACTAAGTACGACTATGGGTTTATCTCCAAAGTCGTCAATGACGTCCTCCAATCTCTCACAAACTCTACCTATACCTGCCCCGAGGAGACACTCCAGCTTCCTAACTTTGGTGGAGAGATTGTCACCTAAATACCTAACCATAGAGTCTCCAACAACATTGATAAGCTTACACTATTCTTTATTTGTAGTTTCCTTACCTCCCTTACTCGTGTTTTCCTCGCCCCTGGAAACACTCCCAGCCTCGCTATCCTTCACTTGTTCTCCATCACACTCATCAGGTAAGGTGATGAACTTGTTGCTGGTCTTGAGTGGGTCCCTTTTCAGCTTGCAGGTCCTTGCAGGTCGTTGCACTTGTCGCAACCATTTTCCAGGGAGTTTCACGATCCCTAGGAAAACTAGCCTCACTCTTCTTCTCCACCATGGCTAGTTTCAAGGCCAAGTTTTCATCTTTTAGACATTGAATCTCCTGCTCCACATTGTCCAGCTTTCCTGCAAAGCAAGACAAAGCTGGAGAACATGGGAGGAGGTAGCAATCTCATTAACACAAGCCATGTTTCACTAAAAAATGTTCACTAGCACCACACTAAGGGGTAAACAGGTTCACTAGCGGTCACTGTGGACGTCCGCACTGGTCAGAGGTCAGTGGGCAACTCTTTAACTTTAACTTTAACTCTCTAAATTCTATAACTCAAAAGCGACTTGAGTAATCGAGTTGATATTTCCACCATTTGGGAAGATTTAGCCAGGGAATAAGTGGGGAAATAAACAGCCCATTTGTTCTAGCCCGTTTTGAGTTACAGAGGTTAGGGGTAATGAATTTTGGCCTCCGTGTAATGCACAGAGTATATAGTCAGTCAAGAAAAGTATATGTATGTATATACAGTAAACTCCCACCCTTTCGGACTCCGCCCTTTCGGAATTCCAAGACTTTCGGACTAGCATTTCAATTCTGACTCATGGTTCAGCCTTTCGGATTTGTCTGAAAGGCTGAGAAAATACCTCCGTCCTTTTCGGACTACGGTACATTTACCGTATATACCGGCGTATAAGACACATTGCTAAGCCTTTTTATTAATCCCTCCTAAATCATGGGTGGTCTTATACGACGAATATACTTTCTATGCAAGTGAATTTGGAGCTCCGAGATTCATCAGCTGATTTTCCGAGTGACCGAAATCGTGGAAATACGATATTTTTTAATCATAAGTACTATCATAGACTACAGTAGATCTGGACTGGACACGAAAATGAAACTTTGCAGTAAGGGACCCAAAATCGGAGAACGAAGGTACTATGTATCTATATAACAACAGCAGCAAGTATAAAAGTAACTTCATACAATTGCAGAGGACTCCCCAAAACAAAGAGGAATCTCCTGTTGCGACCTGACATCGTATCTACATTAAGGACCAGTGACATAGTCTGCCTTCAGGAAACCTGGTACACAAAACAGGACTTAGGTAATTTGAACATATTAGATAAAGATTTCCATGGGTACGGGGTCTCCACTACGGACACACGTGATGGTATTGTGGCAGGTCACCCCCCAGGGGGAGTTGCAATAATGTGGAGATCGTGCCTAGATAGTGTAATTAAAACCATTGAGACAAATTTAAGCTGGTGTGTGGGAATACAGCTGGAAGTGGGACACAGAAAATTTGCAATATTTTGTGTTTACTTACCGTATCAGTGTGCAAAAAATGAAGAACTTTATTTGGAAAAGTTAGGGGAGCTTGGTGGCCTAATTTCTGAATTAGAGATAACGTGTTACTCAGTGGTAGGTGATTGGAATGCTACCCCTCACGAGTTGGGTGGTTCCATGTTTGCTAAACATATGTTACATGTTTAAACATGTAAACATATGTTTACATGATAGCAAGCTGGGTATTATTTAATTTCTTTTTATTTTATGTAGCCTATGTACAGTAGCTTATATATATTTCTATATATTTATGTTACTGTAAGGTATATATGGACCCCAGTATGGTCCCCTCTGTACTGTGTGAGTCTGAAATAAAGTATTATTATTATTATATATATTAGTCATTTATTTATTTATTGGTCAGCATTATTACAGTGGCAACATACCTTCATACCAGGGGTCAATAATATATCCAATTAAGTCTATTGGTTCTATACACACACGCACTCACTCTACATAGCCAAACAACAATATCACACACATGTGTTTCTGTAATGGTACCGCCGGTACACTGATTTTTCATTTGAACTTATAACTCGTTTTATATAAGTTTATTATGAAATATTATACAGAATTAATGTAAGTACCCTATATAAGAGATAATTATATAGTCTATCTACTTAGATAGACTATATATCTCTTATATACTTACCTTAATATTACCCTTATGAAATATTAAAAAGAATTAAGGTAAGTATATAAGATCGAGATATATAGTCTATCTATAGAAATAGATAGAATATATATATTTTATACCTGTGCCCTACCTGTGCCTCCTTTTGTATAACTAGCGATTGTCCAGATCCAGATGTTTTCATGAATCCTGACCTGTGGCCAGAAGATGCATATGTCAACTGGTACAGAGAACCAAGACAATATCCCAATGAGGACAGTGCAGAGGCTTCTGGGACTTGGAGGCATCACACACCACTATCCAACCCGCAGTAATGGAGGAGATACCAACAACAGCAGCAAGTATAAAAGTAACTTCATACAACTGCAGAGGACTCCCCAAAACAAAGAGGAATCTCCTGTTGCGACCTGACATCGTATCTACATTAACCCTCTCACATCCGGACGCGATTTTTGAGCCTATTAGGGATACTTTAAAGCCTTTGTTACCGTCAGGGATATCTATAAACCTTTAGTTTGTTTACTTCAACCTCTGCAGTTGTCTTTGAGTTTGCTGTGGGCAGAAAACTAATTTTGGAGAGGTAATTATAACATTGAGAGTAATCAATTTCTTATTGCTAATCTGGCAACCTCTGCGTCCTATGGTCTTGAGAGGGTTAAGGACCAGTGACATAGGCTGCCTTCAGGAAACCTGGTACACAAAACAGGACTTAGGTAATTTGAACATATTAGATAAAGATTTCCATGGGTACGGGGTCTTCACTACGGACACACGTGATGGTATTGTGGCAGGTCACCCCCCAGGGGGAGTTGCAATAATGTGGAGATCGTGCCTAGATAGTGTAATTAAAACCATTGAGACAAATTTAAGCTGGTGTGCGGGAATACAGCTGGAAGTGGGACACAGAAATGTTGTGTGTTTACTTACCGTATCAGTGTGCAGAAAATGAAGAACTTTATTTGGAAAAGTTAGGGGAGCTTGGTGGCCTAATTTCTGAATTAGAGATAATGTGTTACTCAGTGGTAGGTGATTGGAATGCTACCCCTCACGAGTTGGGTGGTTCCATGTTTGCTAAACATATGTTAAGGTTTTGTGATGAGCAAGGTTTAATTTTGTCCTCCAAAAACCTGCTTCCAGAAAATAGCTATACATATGTTAGTGAAGCATGGGAGACCAGGTCGTGGCTTGATCATGCAATCTCTAGCTCTGACTTTCATGACTCTATCTCAGAATGGCCATAAGATACGACATTACGGATGACGACCACATACCTATAGAATTAACAATCCAAATGAATAAGGCACCGGAAATAACAGAAACTAGCAATAGCATCAAGGCAAAAGTTCCATGGAATGTAATCTCAAATGAAGAGTGCCAAATGTACTGTGATAAAACCAAAGACTTATTAAATAGGGTGCAATATGATGGTAATGGTGTAGCACAATGCAGGGATCCAAAATGTAGTGATGCACAACACAGAAAGGACATTATTAAATTTTACAATAGTATAATAGATTCTTTATCAAAAGCGGGGGAAAGTATTTTTAATAGCCATAACTATAAGTCCTCATTCAATAAGCCAGGTTGGCAAGACTATGTGGCTGACCTGTATCAGGCCTCCAGAGATGCTAGGTCTCATTGGCTTGAGGTAGGTCAGCCAGGGGCCTATATTTGAACTTCACAAAAGAGCAAAGGCTAGGACCAAATATGCCATTAGATTTATTAAGCAAAATTAAAACCAATTAAGGAAGGAAGCCCTTGCAAAGAGTCTGGCAGAAAAGGATACTAACTGTTTTTGGAAGGACATCAGCTCCATGCAAAATTGTAACACACCATTACCTGTCAGTGTTGAGGGGGTTACGGGTGAAGAGAACATTGCTGACTTGTGGAAAACTCATTTTAAGGAACTACTTAACAGTGTAAACCAAAGGTCTACTAATGGTGCAATTCAATATGTGAAAGATAGTAATTATGAAGACATTAAAGTGACTGAAAGTGATCTTGAGAATGCCATAAGAAAACTTAACCTAAACAAAACTTGTGGGCTGGATGGTATATATGCAGAACATCTTAAATATGCAGATAAGTTGTTAATAGATAAACTTAGTTCTTGCATCACCTGTCTATTTATGCATGGTGTCCTGCCGGAGTCTATGATATCCGTAATACTTGTTCCTGTCATTAAAGAAAATCAGGTAAAATTACAGCTAAAGGCAACTACCGCCCAGTAGCACTTGCTAGTGTGGTGAGTAAGGTAGTTGAAATAATATTGCTAGAAAGAATGTCTGCATATATTGTTACCAGCAGCAATCAGTTTGGCTTTAAGAAAAATCACGGCACAGACCAATGCATATATGTGCTGAAAGAAGTGATTGATACATACAACAAGCTAAATAGCGCAATTTTCTCTTGTTTTCTTGATGCAAGTAAGGCTTTTGATAGGGTGTGTCACAAAACCATATAAGAAAAATTAGTTAACAGGAGAGTGCCTAGCTATAATTGTTAGGATACTTATTTTCTGGTATGCTAATCAAAAAATGTGTGTAAGATTGGGCAACATCCTGTCAGGCTCTTTCGCTGTAACCAATGGTGTTAGGCAGGGGGGGATATTGTCTCCGTATCTTTTCAACGTCTACATGGATGATCTTAGTCTGGAGCTGAACAAGACTCGCACTGGGTGCTGCATTGGCAGCACCATTGTAAATCATCTCATGTATGCTGATGACCTAAGCCTTAATCGCGCCCTCTGGAGCAAGACTGGATAAATTATTAAGAGTATGTGAAAAATTTGGAATCGAACATTCAGTCAAATTTAATCCTATAAAGAGCAATATCATAATATTTAAATCTAACCTTCTATTGAAATCAAAGCTACCTAAATACCATTTGTATGAAGAAATTATAGAAGAAGTAAGTAAAGTAAAGTATCTAGGACACTATATTTCAAGTGATCGCTCAGATGATGAGGATATGGGTCGTCAGCGAAGGCAACTTTACATGCAGGGAAATTCAATATTAACCCTTGTCAAGCGGGTTTTTTTGGGCTTATTTGGGCATATTCAGGCCCTCCTGCATGATAAATCAAGTATCTGCATGAAAAAAAAATGTATTTAGCAAAAAACTAGGCGCTAAAAGCTTCAAAATGAGACCAGAACGAGCTACGTAGCACTCGAGCTTCTCATACAGTGATACCAGTAACATGGGAGTTTAGCGTATAGCGGCATATTTTTCCCAGCTATGCTCACTACTGGCTACACTGCCGGCCTCTCGAGAACACAGGGAACATGAGTTAATGGGCGGCCGTAAGCCCTGGGAGTCGGCTATCTGGCCCGCTGAGCTCCCGGCCATTTGCACTTGATTTTAACCCTTTAAAAGCCTTAATAATGCTCCTAACTTGCTGCAAATTGGAACCGGACTTAAGTCCGACCCCGATCTTTAAGGGTTAAGAAAATTTCATATGTGCACATGGGATACAAAAATAACATTGTTCAACTCCTACTGCTCACCAATGTTGTTCCACAACTATGGTGGAACTATAAGAAAATGACAGTGAATAGACTAAGTATCTCATATCACAATATCATGAAAATGTTTCTGGGGCTCTCAAAATATGAGAGTACAAGTACGCTATGTGCCTATATGAACTTACACTGTTACCAATCACTCATTAGAAAGCTAACATATAAATTCATTCAGCACCTTAACACTTCTGAGAACAGTATCATTAAAATGCTACAAACTCCAAGCATAGTGTACACCTCTAGGATCCAGGCACACTGGAGGAAGTTGCTCTATATTTAACCTTAAGTAATGATTTCAGGTCTGTTACTCTACAGAATTAGCATACCGGTACTGAACCTCATAGTGCAGTACAGTACTGGTTTTCCTATACTGTACTGTAGCAATATACTGTACCGAAAGCTAAATAATGTGAGGCATGGTACTGTACACAATTAGGACAGTGGTTTTGGTAACACAGTAGTTTGATGACCACTGTTTTTGGTTGAGGCAGTGCTGTGAACTACATGATAGCAAGCTGGGTATTATTTAATTTCTTTTTATTTTATGTAGCCTATGTACAGTAGCTTATATACTGTATATTTATGTTACTGTAAGGTATATATGGACCCCAGTATGGTCCCCTCTGTACTGTGTGAGTCTGAAATAAAGTATTATTATTATTATTATTATTATTATTATTATTATTATTATTATTATTATAGTGGGACCTCGGGTGAGGCTACCTGGGTCACTTGCTGTCCTGCCTCTTCGATTTTTGGGAGTTAGATATCTAAGGTGATTTGTCTGGGATGCCTGACAAGGCTCTATGATTGCGGTGATGGCTTTACGTATATACTTTCTTCAAATTTTATTATACGGGAACTATCATTCCTGTTTCTTTAGTTTAGTTTGTGAGGTTTGAACTTTGTAGCAAGTTTAAAAAGGTTACCTATGATATTACCTATATATTATGATTTTGCCGTAGTAGGGGTAGGCAGCCCCGCCCAGGGAAGTACTACCGCCAAGGTTTCGGGAGACTCGGGGAATAGCCTGAATTCCATTTTCTCTCCCAGGCCTTGGTAGCTGGATACATATCTTTCTGCCTCACACATCAGGGGTATCAGGAAAACCCTCTTTATATAACATACACATCCAACTTCACGACATTGCCCTACATCGCTATCCTCTATCCATAAAACACTACTCTTCCCACTACATATCATACATGTAACACCATACACCTTTACCTAATAAATATGGCAGTACAATTGTTAAGAGCAAACCTGGTGGTCCCTCGGATATCCACCCCCGGCAGGGTTGGGTCATTGACACAGGGCCCTCCCGGTCGTTATCATGCGACTGTGTCAAGAGCATTGCAACGTCCCAAAGCTGCTCGTCGGTGCAGCTTTTTCTTTAGCAATATAAGGGGACTTCACTCTAACATCAATTCTGTACACCAATTTCTTCAAGCAGAATCCCCTACTCTCCTTTTTTTGACAGAGACTCAAGTAACATCCACATCTGACACGTCTAGATTTAATTTTCCAGGTTATCAACTGCTCCAAAATTTCAGACCTAAAGGAGGTGTATGTTGCTTCGCAAAATCTGAAATTGCCCTGGAGGAGGTTACTAGTTTCAATTGTCCCTATTTTGATTATTCTATATACAAATTAATTTCTGCTGGTAAATTTAAATACATATGTTGCATCTACCGTTCCCCAAATACTCCTCCAGAGCAAAGTCTTTTTGATTCTCTGTCCTCACAACTCAGTGTCCTCAACTTAAATGCTTCTTCTGAAATCACTATGTTGGGTGATTTTAATGTCCATAATGTTGAATGGCTCACTCATTCAGCCAGGACTGATGATGCTGGTCTTGAATGTGAGCTATTTGCAGACTCATTTAATCTCACTCAACTAGTCAACCTACCCACCCGTGTACCAGATAATCCTAATCATAATTCCCACCTACTGGACTTATTTTTAACAACCAATTCAGAAAATTATGATGTTACAGTCAGGACCCCGCTTGGTTCTTCTGATCACTGTCTGATACAGGCAACCTGTCTATCACCTACCACACCTTCCCACTCTTTTTTTTTTTTTTTATATATTCCAACTTACTTCCTCTCGGTCACACCAGACATGTCAAAACTATTTTGCAGAATCTCTCAGTAGATAAGGCTCCTGGTCCAGATGAAATTCCTCCAATAGTACTTAAGAATTGCTCCTTGGTGCTCGCTCCTGTATTGGCAAAAAATGTCCGTCTGTGTACTCATACCTCATGCTTCCCAGTACCCTGGAAAGAAGCAAACATCCATCCAGTTCCTAAAAAAGGTGCCTCTTCAGATCCATCAAACTAAGACCAATAGCTATAACTTCCACTCTTGGTAAAGTCTTTGAAATTATATTAAATAATCACATAATTAAGCATCTTGAGAATAATAAATTAATCAGTGATAGACAATATGGTTTTAGATGATGTCGATCAACTGCAGACATTCTTTGCCTTACGCATCAAATCAACCAAGCTACAGACCAAGATGGTGAAACACATACAATAGCACTGGATATATCAAAGGTATTTGATAGAGTCTGGCATCAATCCTTATTGTCGAAGATGTCACACTATGGCCTTGCATCATTAGTTCCACTAATTTCTTCTTATCTTCATAACAGAAAAATATGTGTAATGGTAGATGGCCTTTATTCTCAATTTCACTCAATAAATGCTGGTGTTCCCCAGGGATCAGTTTTGGCCCCAACTCTGTTCCTCATTCATATCAATGATCTCATATCTACCACTCATAATCCAATACATTCCTACGCAGATGACTCAACACTCCACAGTTCCTTCACATTTACCAATTCTTTCACCCAACCCCATCTTATAAATTCAAAAATAAACACTGCAATTTCTCTGAACCAGGACCTTTCTAGAATTAATGAATGGGGACAAAAGAATCTAGTGTCCTTTAATGCACAGAAACCAAGTACATTCAATTTTCTAACCGACAGAATCTCACTGACTCCCATATATTTTTTAATGATGTAAATATTTCCACTTCCCCTAGTATTGACATTCTCGGTGTAACATTAACTACTAACTTGAGCTGGACACATTATGTTAGAAGCATTGCTAAGAATGCCTCTAAAAAACTGGGACTCCTGTACAGAGTTCGAGAATTCTTCACTGACGAGCAGTTGGCCATAATATATAAAAGTCATGTGCGTTCTCAGATGGATTACTGTTCACCTCTGTGGAGTGGAAGTGGAGTGATTGCATTGAGGCAGTTGGACAAAATTCAAAATAAAGCTATTAGATTAATCAATAACCCTGCAATCTCACAGGGCCTTCCTACATTATCCATACGAAGAAACGTTGCATCCCTTGCATTATTCTACAGATATTTTCAGAGCAATTGTTCCGAGGAACTTGCTTCAATTGTGCCGCCTCTCCACATCTTTCCCCGTAGAACTAGGGCAGCTGAGAGCGCCCATAAATTTACACTTTCTCCTCCACAATGCAGAACTTCTGCTTATCAAAATTCATTTATCCTTAGAACTACTACTCTTTGGAATTCACTTCCCTCGAGTTGCTTTCCAAAAACTTACAATCTACAAAAGTTTAAATCCAGTTGTTACAAACATTTTATGAATGGAGGATGCCTTTAGGCACATAGACCTTTTTGTTTTATCTGTGTTTTTCCTTCCTCCGTTCATTGTCTCTTTTTAAAAAAAAAACAAAAAAAAACTTTGGTGGTCCCTCTGATATCAGTAACAGGTATAGAAGCGAGAATCGCTTACAGTTGGGAAAGAAGGAAATGTGTTTTGTTTGAGTTTAACTTTAGGAGGTACAGGGGTGTTCAAATAAGAATGTACATATTTGTTCATATAAGTTATAAAGCATCTCTCTGAGATGGTTGTATTTAGACTCGTAATCTACAAGATATCTAGAATCTTAGTTGTTAATTAGTTTAGTTATCCCTCTCTCTTTAGTGTTTAGTTGTATGGGAATGATTTCTACTTGTATAAGGTTTTCTGTTTCAAGGCGTTTTATTTTAATCTTATTCATTTATTTACATAGTAGATATTTACATCGGCATAGGATTCAGGTTTGTCTAAAAGGGTTGTGAAAATAACACCTTCCTGGGGGTGACTTGTCGGAGTTCTTTTTCTGCTGGTTTGGGGTCCTTCGTCTCTATACTGGCGAGGCGGCGGTATCCTTTTGATGTCTGCTTCCTTGGCCTTGACCCTGCTATCGGCGCGGTGTGTTTTACCGCATTTTCCTTTACCATCATTATCTCCGATAGACTGGAAATGGTGTCGTATTTCACACCCAAATGCCATAAAAGGGTGTCCAATATCAAGTCAACTCAACCCTGCTCCTCCACAGGGTTGAGGAAGTAAACAACTGGGTTAAAGTCAAGCCGATTCGGGCTTTAAGTATATATCTGTAAGCAAGTCATCATATTTCATTGGCGAGTGTTAAACAATTATATCAATCTAAATGTAGTCTTAAATTAGCCCAAACATACGCAAAAATAAAGATATTCACGATCATTCTAAATTGGGCTTTTGTGTATTTCCTCTTTAACAAGTAAGTGTTTATACTTATAAGAGTGTGCAAACTATAAATATGTTAGGGGAGGTGTGGTGGAGTGGTCATGCCACTGGATTGGTAATCCAATGGACCCGGGTTCAAATCCCAATATGTCAATGGTAAGATATTATTGGGATTGAATTTGTGCTGTATCAGTGCATTACCACAAAGCCCACCGAAATGCCAAACAAATACCCTCATTGTTCCCTGATTAAATAACACTGTATGAATATTCCCATATTCAAAATATGTTACAGGGGGACAATGCCTAGTGAGTTCACTGCTCAATAGGTGGCATTCTGAGAGTGAGGGTCTGAGTCTGGAGGGTGAGACGGTGAAGCACTTGAGCGAAGCAACCGGCCGCTTCAGAGATGGAGCTGCTTCGAGCCATGATGGATGCTTCACATGTCTCACTCCCCAGACTGGAACAAGACCTCACGGGCTTCACCGTGTTGAGCGGTGGAATGTACAGGCTCTCAGCCTATGCCCGAGAGGGAGTAGTTGGAATATAGAAAAAAAAAAAAAAAAATGTATAACTAAGAACCCCAAATATACGAAGCGTTTGTTGACGTTCTTAAAACAAAACAAAAGAACAACAGCTTGCGTACGCTTATACGATATCGGGAAAGTAATCCTTCTTTATTAAACCCCCTAAGTAGCATATTATCATTTATTATGTAAATGTTTGTTAAACTAATGTAACTGAAATTGTATACTTCGACTTTCAAACCAATCTGATGATCTCTGAACTTTGAAATAATTGTAATAGTTTCGAAATCTGACCTTGTTCATTATAACGGAATGAAGGTTCTTGGTACGATGTTGCCAATGTAGCTGCTACCGCTAAATCCAGCGAATCACTTACATCACTTCCATCTAGCGACATCAAGATGTGATGAATTCTAGCGATATTCTAGTTAGTTTCCCTATTTTAAGGAATTGGAGAGATATTTCGATTGTTAAAGATTATTCTAGATACTTCAACATATGTTTTCTAGTGACATACAAGTTTTTAGTGTCTGGTGACTATCTAGCGATTTGTCAATGCTATTCTAGCATACGTTTGTAATTTAGTTTATCTTGCATTTTTGTCTAAATTTGCCCTATTTCTCCAGAAGACTTCCTACATGGTATAGTGTATTGTTCTAGTGATAATTAAATATTATATAGGTCTATTTTAAGTTGGCTGATGAATATGAAGCAGTAATATGCTGGACGATGAGAACACTGTATGTAAACATGTCTCGGATATCACTGATCATTTTTGGCATTTTCTGCCAAAAGCCCAATGGTTTATCAGTGGTGGTAACACAAAATGCAGCATTTGTTTACCTTCTTTAGTCCTTTCGGGTCCTGGTCCTTTCTCTTCTTGTTCCGTTTGTCTTCCGTTGTTTTTCTTTTCTTCTGTATTTCAGACCTGTTTACGGATAGAGGTTTTCGTACTGTAGAGGCAGCAAAATTGATAAGCCCGACTCGCCCGAAACCACGGTCAAGACCAATAATTGGTAAAGCCCGTCTTATTTTATGGACTATTATAATATTCTACTGTACGTGAGGTTTAAGCGCTATATAATGTCAAACACTTCTAAGAAACTTACATTGGATGAATTATTTACTTCATAAACCTCTGAATAGAGGAAATGAAACAATAATATATTTTGTACAAAGGTTTGAGACATTCAGAGAAATCTAGCTTTATATTTACAAAGAGCGAATATGCTACAAATTAAGCAAACGAAAACTGGTTCAAAAATCATACTAATGGCTGATAATAGTATATAATGCATTATATTGGTATATTTCTTTTTAACTAAAAAACATTGTGGTTAAGCGCGGTTCCCATACCTCCGTTTTACCTCCGTTTTGGGACGGACCTCTGTCATCGATGACGTAGGTCAGGTCACGTGTGAGCTCCGGCGAGCAATGTTTTGTTCTCCGTTTCGCGTGCATGCGATCCAAGATCCCGTTCGGGAAAAAATGACTTGTATTTAACTTTGCACGGACGTCGGAAGACAATTACGAATATTTATGGTTCCCATGATATATTATATTGGCATGTACTGGTCACCAATGAATAGTACACACCCTATAACCTATGCATGCACACATAGGATGTACGTATAGTTCGTATTTATAATGTAAACGAGGGAAACACTTGCCCTCTCCGCCACGGACACAATGTTGGGCGAGTTCTGAAGCACTGCCAATCTTTATAGCCCAGGAGCAAGGCGAAAAGCTAGCCCACATTTTTAAATAGTCTCAAAAGCTGCATTTTGTGTTACCACCACTGATAAGCCATTGGACTTTTGGCAGAAAATGCCAAAAATTATCAGTGATATCCGAGACATGATTACATACAGTGTTCTCATCGTCCAGCATATTACTGCTTCATATTCATCAGCCAACTTAAAATAGCCCTATATAATATTTAATTATCACTAGAACAATACACTATACCATGTAGGAAGTCTTCTGGAGAAATAGGGCAAATTTAGACAAAAATGCAAGATAAACTAAATCACAAATGTATGCTAGAATAGCATTGACAAATCGCTAGATAGTCACCAGACACTAAAAACTTGTATGTGACTAGAAAACATATGTTGAAGTATCTAGAATAATCTTTAACAATCGAAACATCTCTCCAAATTCCTTAAAATAGGGAAACTAACTTGAATATCGCTAGAATTTATCACATCTTGATGTCGCTTAGATTAGATGGAAGTGATTCGCTGGATCTAGCGGTAGCAGCTACATTGGCAACATCGTACCAAGAACCTTAATTCCGTTATAATGATCAAGGTCAGATTTCGAAACTATTACAATTATTTCAAAGTTCAGAGATCATCAGATCGGTTTGGAAGTCGATGTACACAATTTCAGTTCCATTAGTTTAAGAAACATTCACATAATATGCTATAGAGGGTTAATAAAGAAGCATTCCTCTCCTGGCATCTTATAAGCGAACGCAAGCTTTTTTTTTTTTTTTTTTTTTTTTTAAGAACGTCAACAAACGCTTCATATATTTGAGTTTGGTGAACCTTTTGGGGTTCCTAGTTATACATTATAACATATTTATATTTTGCACACTCTTATAAGTATAAACACTTACTTGTTAAAGAGGAAATACACAAAAGCCCAATTTAGAATGATCGTGAATATCTTTACTTTGGCGCATGTTTGGACTAATTTAAGACTACATTTAGATAGATAGAATTTGTTAACACTCGCCAATGAAATATGATGACTTGCTTACAGATATATACTTAAAGCCCGAATCGGCTTGACTTTAAACCCAGTTGTTTACTTCCTCAAACCTGTGGAGGAGCAGGGTTGAGTTGGCTTGATATTGGACACCCTTTTATGGCATTTGGGTGTGAAATACGACACCATTTCCAGTCTATCGGAGATAATGATGGTAAAGGAAAATGCGGTAATACTTTCCATTTTGTGAAGCCAGAGTTGTATAGAAGTGTAACTTGATAGCTGTGCATGTTGCCACGACGACCAACTATGGATATTGTGTAATATTTATTCCGAAATAAACACATTTAGGCTTGAAGTACATTGCCTCTTTTGATGCTAGTGCTCGTTAATTTAACTTGGATGTCAGCCTTTTTAAATACTCTCCAATATTTTGACTGTTTATATAGTGCATATCACTATAAATTGTGTCAAGCAGTACCACAAAGACGAATAATTTGCCATCTACACTTAAAGTAAGCCCAACTGGGCAAGCTAAGAGGTAATGGGTTGCTAGACTACTCGGCCTACGGGACAGCTCGGCCCAGTAAAAACGAGACGGCTCGGCCCACAGCGAGACAGCTCGGCCCAGTAAAACCGAGACAGCTCGGCCCCGAGTTAATTGCGAGACAACTCGGCCTTTCACAACCCTTATTTACTTCGACAACATAAACACGGTATAGATGGCTATATTGATAATTTTGGAATCGCTATGTCCCTATCTATTTATGTATCTATCCTAAAGAAAACTGAGACTTTTTGCAAAAAAAAAAAAATTACATTCAGTGGCAATTCAACTCCCACCCTTTCAATATCTGAGGCAAGGGTATGAACACTGTTTTTCTTCCCTCAAACCTTCGCCATGGATAGCTTTGAATATTTCTCTCATCACCGTTAATTTAGAAGAAAAACTATCAGACGGCATGTACAGGTGACCTCTGTTGACCATATCAATCCAAGATTTGTTTACAGATACACAGTTTGCTGCCATGTAACCTAAATCAGGATATTTTTTAGAGAATTTCCTCACAACATAGCCACCTACAGTATATACAACAAGGCCTGTTCTTCTATAATTGTACTAAGTGATTTTGATGAATTGTTACATGCTCCTACGCAACTATTTTCACCTTCATGCAGCTCATCAGTCATATTATCCATTTCAAAGTCCATATCCTTGAATAGCAAGCTAGTTGAGCAAATTTCTAGGCCCAGTTCACGGTCATAGGAGTTTGGTGTCTCTGGAGTTGCACCTGACACCACCCCATAAATAACACACTCATCATTATCAGTATGCTGGCTAATGTTGCATTTGTCACTGATCAGGGCGACTTCTCTTCCTAACAAATATTTGTTCAGTCTATATTTAAAGTGGACTGAATCTGGGTGATCCTGAGGTCCACTCATTTGCCTGATGCACCCAAAGAAATGTTCTAGGCAATCTTGATTTAGTCTTCGGGTCATTATATAATCAAGCTGATGACTGTTCTTTAACATAGCCATTAAATCCTATGAGTGAATTGCAAGATGATAATATTCCTTTCTGAAAGGAATAGAGTGAGCTTGACACAGAGTTACATACTCTCATGGTGCTCACTGTGTCAATCATACTTGTCTGTTCATCAAAATACATTCCATATCCACAGCGAAGTTTCTTATCACCATAGTTGGAGGAATTCATGACGTCAAACCAGTTATCTGCTAGTAAGATGAACTTAGCCGTTTCTTTCCAGTTTTTAGACTCCAGAACTCCTTTCTCGCCTAAAAACATGATTGAACTTGCACAGCTCTCTGACAACAACTGTGTTGCATATTTCACACGTTGTCTTTGCTGACCAGTGACTGAGGTGAATATCACTCTCTGTAAGCTAATTATCCATATTCTGTTTTGGTATTGAGCAGCATTACGTGAATGCATGCAGCAGAAACTATATCTCCGTTCTGCAACTCAACCCCTGAATCAATAAAATGATTCCTGATTAGCTTTAACAAATGAGGAACATCAGCAAATACAAAAATGTCTTTATCAGCCACTGGCTTTTTGAAAGACATTTGATTATGTTTGAGAGGATCTATACCAAATTGTTTCCATACACGGAGATTGGTAGTTCCTAAATCGTGCACTATTGCAACAACTGGGTAGCCTGCTAACTCTATTCTCTCTATCAAATATGTCAATATATTTTGCACGTTTGATTGATCAAAGTCAAAATATATTGGCTGTTTCCACTTACGTACAAGGCCTCTCAACATAACTACCTGGACACTTTTGTGTGGTTTATACAGTGTGTCTGTACCTTTGTCGTAGCTCCATTGTTTTGCAATACTCATCTCATCGAAAGATATGACTGCCAGCTTTTCTACCGAATCTAAATTTTCAGACTTGAACTTCATAAGTGACAAGACAGGTGATAAAAGACCAGGTTTACATAACACATGTTTTTCTGTCTTTTAATGTGCTCACAGATGGCAAAGGAAAACCTTTGACATATTTTAGATATTTGTAACACTTTAGACTCAAGCTCCGTAGTGTCATTGCAGAGGATATACAATTATCCTCTTCTGGCCAAAACTTAGCGTTTTCCTTTTTACTGATGAGAATATCTATCTGTGTTTTAGTGAACAAAGGTTGTAGTGCATCATCGACTTTCTGTTGCACTTCGTGTATGACCTGATTTTGTTCCTCAGTATTTTTCTGTTTCAAGGACAACTATTGATCACGCCAAAGCTCTACCTCTTTTCCAACTTCTGTATTTTCTTATGCAATTCATCATGAATAACTTTACAATCTCTACAGGATCTCTTGCCATCTTGCAGGACAATAGACTCGCCACGTCCTACATTATAGTTGGATTTTGACTATCTACAGTGTTTCTGTATATCACTCTCTCTACCTCTAAGCTTGGGCTATAATTACTCGGCTTAAGATATCGATCATGTAGCATTTCTTCTGCAGTTCTCTTTAATCCAAGAGTTGCTGCTCTCCCAGTTCTCCTGCTGGACATCTCTGTTGGACTGGCAACTGAAACAAGGATACTGATATATATTATAAATTGTCTAACCACAATATCTATTCATAGTTGTAATTCAATAACAACCTTAAACATAATATATATATATATATAAGGGGAGGTGTGGTGGAGTGGTCATGCCACTGGATTGGTAATCCAATGGACCCGGGTTCAAATCCCGATATGTCAATGGGAAGATATTATTGGGATTTAATTTGTGCTGTACCTAGTATCAGTGCATTACCACAAAGCCCACCGAAATGCCAAAAAAATACCCTCGTTGTTCCCTGATTAAATAACACTGTATGAATATTCCCATATTCAAAATATGTTACAGGGGGACAATGCCTAGTGAGTTCACTGCTCAATAGGTGGCGTTCAGAGAGTGAGGGTCTGAGTCTGGAGGGTGAGACGGTGAAGCACTTGAGCGAAGCAACCAGCTGCTTCAGAGATGGAGCTCCTTCGAGCCATGATGGATGTTTCACATGTCTCACTCCCCAGACTGGAACAAGACCTCACGGGCTTCACTGTGTTGAGCAGTGGAATGTACAGGCTCTCAGCCTATGCCCGAGAGGGAGTAGTTGGAATATAGAAAAAAAACAAAAAAAACAAAAATATATATATATATATATATGTTTCTAATCTCTCAGTGGGGTTTGAACCGCCGACCGTCAGGACGATAGCCGACTCTTTAATCAACTACACAACGGCAGTGGTGTAAAGCGTCGGCTATCGTCCTGATGGTCGGCGGTTCGAACCCCACTGAGAGATTAGAAACATTTAGTGGCTCACGTGTATTTGTGATATATATATATATATATATTATATATATATATAATTTGTACATTATGAGAGATACTTATGCCTAGTACGATATTAACCACTATTAAAAATCCAGTTAAAACTAGAATTTGTATGATCAAGGAAAAGAAGTACCTGTAGCCTAGTATGGAGTGGGAGGAGTAAATATTGTAATTAAGGGACCAAGGCGGTCCTCTAATTACAGATTATACTCCTCCCACTCACTAATACTCTAATTTGTGTTACTGCTTATATATATATATATATATATATATAATATAATATAATATAAATAAGGGTGATATAGATGAGGTATTAAAGCTAAAGAACGGCGACATAACCCGCTCAAATGGTTTCAAGTTAGATAAGTTTAGATTTAGTGTGTGTGCATATCGCTAGAAAGACAAAGATGAGATAATATGATAGGTGTTTAAGTGGATGAAAGGTATTAATAAGGGAGAGATATTAAAGCTTAATAACGGCGAGATAACCCGTTCAAATGGCTTCAAATTGGGTAAGTTCCGCTTTATAAAATATCTAGGTAAGCACTGGTTTGGGAACAGAGGTGTAGAAGTGTGGAATAGATTGCCTAGTGCAGTGATTAGCTCAGAAACGGTAGACAATTTAAAGTGCAAACTGGATAGACACATGAAAGATATGGGTTGGGTGTGAACGGGATATGCCTCTTGTGGGCCGGTCGGCCTTATGCAGATTTCCAGTTTCGTGTGTTTTAATAATAATACAATCAATCAACATAAACTTCATAACAATTATATATAGTTATAATACAATACCTCCAATTACAATATGCAGTACACCTACCACACCTTAATAATGTTCATAAATTCACCTAAATAATGTTCTTAGTTGTGTAGTATAGCATAGCTAACAATAGATAGCCATAATTGTGATATTATACTTTATCGGGTACGGTACGTAATATACAATTACAATAAAATAAATACACAGAGTATTGGTATTTTCTATAAGAAACACAAAATGCTTAGAATTATAAGAAACATTCACCATGTCGCTAGCCTACGATTGATACTATCTTAATCTCAAAATTGCGTAATATATGTATGTTGTTTGCACAACACACTAAACACAATATATTGCTTACCATTATGAAGACAGAGTGACGGTACAGCTTCTTTCTTCAGGAGTCTCCTGTTCTTTGGTCTTCCAATACCAAGTAAACGACTTTTCAAATCATCAACTAAGTCATCTTTGGTAAAGTGGACAGAACAAACAATAGCATGCTCTGGATTCACGACATCAGCTCGGCGACACAAGTTTATCCATATTTTCCTGTACTGTTCATCTCTTGGAAATCGATAATATCTAATGTTTGTACCTGCTGTCTTAGGTGTGCTGTGTAAGTGGATCCTGGGTGTGACAGAGATCTGCGTTGTGTGGGCCGATCGGCTTTTTGTAGACTCCCATTTTCTTATGTTCTTATGTCCCATCCCCCCCCCCCCCCATCCCCACCTGGGGTCATCAATGGAGATTCACACCTATATGTCAAACTAATAATTATTCACACCTTCGTGAAAAACTTATAATTGTTCACACCTATATGAAAATCTTATAATTATATCTTAATGAAACTTGAGGGTGGGTTTACCGTAGCCATTTGTCATTGGCCATCTGTAAATTGTAGATATTTACCAGTGAAATACAGTACAACAAAAATAATATATAATATTAATAATAATAATAATAATCATCATCATAATAATAATAATAATAATAATAATGTAATTGTTATGCCCTGTTTTTCTACAGGTTTAACTTGGGTAATGTGAGTTCTGAATGACTGGGTATATAAGGCTGCATGCACAATACAAGGTATGAGGAATAGAGAACACAAAATAAACACACGGTAACACGACACAAGTTCACGTTTATTGAAGTAAATAAATAAAGAGCATAGAAAGATAGTAATTTTCGCACAAAACAAATAATAGAAGGGAACTGCTAGCATTAGCGGATCTGGATGGAGCCTAGTCTCCCACTTCCAACGTTCAGGTATATTCTTCTGATCACGGGTTTAATTAGCAAGTTTTTATTTTACTGGAAGACCTCAATATTTTCGTATAATTCAATGTCACGGATTTGACCTCTTGCTGGCTGGTCGCGTGCCCAAGTAGCAGCTCACAGTTAGGATTAGACACGCGTATATTGTAGAACACGGAATCTCTAGTAACCTCATGGGGGTACTGAACTAAGTTTTATATTCTTATGGCAGAAATACGTAGAACACAAATCAGTGGGCGAACGTTAGATATCACTAGAGTTTTAATATCTGAATAAGGTAATTACGAGAGTCAAGGTCGCCTGTTAATTAAAGAGCACTGATCGCTTAGTACGTCCCAAATGGAATGGTTAAATATGAATTACACTGGGCAAGGTCTTAGCCACTTTATAGAAAGTTAATAAGTGAGTATCAAGCTAGTACTATAACACTTAGTACTAGCAACATGAATCTTGAATAGTATGGGTAGATCTGGTCCTGGTTATCTTGCTTCCGGTAATGTTGGGGGTTAACGACTGGTTCCTCGGCCGTCCAGATGGTCCAAAATGTAGGAAGTTCTCAAGTCGGATCTCTTGACGATCGTTGCTGGCTACACACTTATATACCCACGAATTTGTGTGAAGGTTATAAGGTGCACGTTAGGACTTGTACATGGACAGATGCTTCTATCAGTCTTCTCTGCCACGGAGTCTGCCGGATCTGGAATCTCTCAACTCCGGAACAACACAAGGGCAGAACTAGAGGTAAACTGCAGGGTAGTGACCACTGGTTGGTGTCTAGCTTTCAACTGATTTGACTGGGGGCGGGAGCTAGATTTATAGGCTCGGTTCTGGGCCCTGTAGACAGTAGGGATCTCGAGTCTTATGGACTTATTTGTGCTCTCAATAGATATGGGGACTAGGTAAGATGGTATTTACTGTTGTGGCACATAGCTATAGGAAGCCTTTATATTTTCATATAACTGAGCCTTAGTAAGAGGTACTATTTTGGCTATACTGGAAGTATTTAGGGGAGAGACTGGATCTACTTTGCGAGGAGGATGGGGACAGCTGTGATAGGAGCGTCTCTCTAGATTGTTCAATCTTCATTCTATGGTATAGCTGAGGTGCTAATTTAGTGATCAGAGCATGCAATAAAGGTAAATGGTTGATTGTGAGTTAATAGAGGTTAGTAAAGGTGTTAGTCATGCATGGTTAGTTCATTGATAGGAAGAATTCCTGTGGTACCTGGCAATGACTCGGAAGTCAAAACAGGGGCCAGGTATACCTCCGCGGGTGTGGGGGTCTCCCTCCTCGGGTGGGCAAAAAGGGGGAGCTGGGCGCCCTCTCTCTGTGATAGTCGTCCGGCGGCTGTGGCTAGAGGGGCTTGCCATATCACCAGTGTTTGTAATAACCCTCTGTGTATGAGACAGATGTGGGTGTCCTTAATACCAAAACCGAAGGTGCCTTAGCTAGCTGGTTTTACTCGGCTGGTTGTTAATTGTAGGGTTTGCTGGATGTGGTGGAGACTGGGTTGCTAACTCTGCCACCTTTATCTGGAAGTATGGCAATAGAAGTTAGTTACTGGCGGGGCGGCTAGCCTCGCACCGACGACCATTGGGTGCAGGGTTGTGAATGGGTTGTAAGAGAATAGATGGCATGCAAGGGGCTAGTAAAGTTCTAATGTTGTTCTGGCCTACTAAGTGAAGGTAGGCTGGATAGGAGTATATATATAAAAGGTTGGAGAGCGTTAGCAACGGACAATTCAAGGATCTTCAAGAGGTATGAGAGAGATCTAGGTCGGACAAGAGTTGAGAAGCGCGGGCGTCTTAATGAGAGGGGGGGGGAGAGTTCAAGGGCTACAGGGAAATTTTGCCCCTAAGGTCCCTGGGCGTGGGGGTGGCATTAGGCTACAATTGATATGGAAGTTTGAAAAGGCAGTAGAATACGTTAGCCAAATGCTACCTGGGAATGCAACTATGGGGTGGTATATGAGTCTGGAAAAGATAGTGATGTGATCAGTCCGAGGGGTTATGGATACTATTAGTTGGCCCTGGGAACTGCGTTTTCTATTAAATATAAATATACCAACAACAGCGGCAGTTCGTAGGGGTACTTAGTTATTGTTTCGGGGTACTTATGACAGATACTGGTAACCATGTTACCTTATACAATCTCTGGTTGGGGTAAGAGGTGTAAGACACGAAGTAAATTGGCGTAGTGTGGACTGTGGATACGAAGGAGGTAAGGGGAAGACGTATGACAATTGTGGAAAGTAAATGGAAAAAGGTGAACACAATGGCGGATAAAAATACTTAACCTAAGGATTGCATACATCGATGAACGATGACATTATAGTAGTCGTCCTAATAAGGTGATGAAACCTGGTTGATCTGTACTTGGCACAATACGACACAAGGACAGTGCCGCTATGTCGCATCAATGCTGGTGGCAGTTAATATTATAGACTTAGTTACTAGAGGAACAATGCAAGGGGCGACTGAGCACGGGTTACATATATCTATACTCGTTATGGAAATTGATATACGAGGTCTAGGGACAAGCGTGGGTGTTTTAACTTCTAAGATATATAACATCTACTTCTCGGATGTAAGAACATACATAGATATAATTATGGCTGTCTGATGTGTTGGCATTGGCTCAACGTCGGGACAGGGCATGGGTGTTTTTAATATGAATGTATATTCCTGTTCATCATCTATCTTTGTAGTTAGGAGTGTAGGACACGAGGGGGTTAGTGTACGTGAGGTTTGGAAAATGGTCAGTTTAGAAAAGGTAAATGGGTGCAGCCTGGAGCTGCTTAGCCCTGCGGGCTTGGGCCTGTCTGAAATGGCTGGCTCGGTCAGCTGGTCCTTTCGTTCTGTGGACCTTTCCTTTGGGTGTTTCTGTGTGGTGTTCCCTCGTGGCTTCTGTGGTGGGCTTCTTGTTCTGGGGCATTTTAGTAATAATAATAACAATAATGATAATAAGAATAACAATAATGATAATAAGAATAACAGTAATAATAATGACGACAGCAAGAGAAGTTATATTCCACCAGTTTATCTCGACAATGTAGGCTACTTATATTTTTACATTCTAGCTAACACTTTAACTTCATTGTTGATCATCCGTATAACTTGTTTTGTGACATCATTTAAAAGAGGATTTCTACAAGTCATTAATTTGGTAACAGCGTTGTGGATATGTGGAATAGGCTACCGAGTGCCATTGTGGGATTACGAACGATATAAAGCTTTAAGTTAAAATGATATAGGCATAATGGACGAAATGGGTTAGGTGTGAAAGAGATCTGCCGTGTGTGGGCCAATCGGCTTTCTGCAGACTCATGTTTTCTTATGTTCTCTCCATTTCTGATATCTAATAGTCCATAGATAATTGCACAAATCTCTGCTAGAGTTGAAGAAACTTTATCAGATATTCTATATCAATACTCGCTCTCTATTACTTCATTATTAACCTTGTCTATTACCAAGACACCAACCTTGTTCTTCCATTTCTGCAATTGAGCCATCATAATACACGTGACGTGGGCTGAATCATCCTCATACAAATGACTAATGATTTTAAGTCCTAGTTTCGTACATACCTCCAGGGTGGAGGTTGAGATACATTTTGAGGGAATACACAAGAATATGATAAATAATGCATACTTACATTCTCAATCAGTCCTTATAAGTAGCTTATCTTCTTGCCTTGTTTCCGGATGGTTCGGAACCTCTTTCTGTAATTATCTGGTTGGGTGTGAATGGGATCTGCCTCGTGTGGGATGGTCGGTTCTATGCAGATTTCCTAGTTCTTATTTTTTTATGTTTATCCGTATTTTTCTATATCTAGCTTCATCTATCTGTCTATCTATATAATATTATGTTTATCTCTTTAACTATCTAAACTGTAAACATATTATCTATATATACCTTTACAAATGTGAAATGACACATTGACATAGTGCGTTATAATGGAGCCGATAAAGCTTCCACACTAATGAATGAATTATTCAGTGCTGCAGTGTCTTCATATGCTTCCTTTCCTTTAATTTACACTATCTTTGGCTCAGTGAATTCATCTTATTAGGAATATCCCTCACAGTCAAGATATTAAAAAAAAATTCTCTCATATCTATGATATCCTTTAAGACCCAACTCAACCTCACCAAAACGGTCAGAGATCAATACAAGATTACGGGGTCTGCAGAGCGCCGATTGGCCCATACCCGGCAGATCCCCTTCATACCCAACCCTTCTCGTCTATATGCCTATATATATTTGCCTATATCATTTTGTCTTGAAGCTCCCTACCAATATTTGCCTATATTTTGTTCTAAAACGAAATATATATAATGTGAAACAATGTTTCGAGTTCTTTCGCTATCACTGAGCTTCAGTACATCTTCCATGCCTCCTTAACCCTTTCACGCACATATGACGCAGAGGTTGCCAGATTAGCAATAAGAAATAGAGTTCTCTCACTCTTATAATTACCTCTCCCAAATTAGTTTTCTGCCCACAGCTAACTCAAAGACAACTGCAGAGGTTGAAGTAACTAAACTAAAGGCTCCCGTTTTATTATGTTCTTATGTTAACATTAAATAGGCATATGGACGAGAGGGGTTGGGTTTGAAAGGGATATGCCTTGTGTGGGCCAATCGGCTCTCTGCAGACCCCCGTTTTCTTATGTTCTTATACAAATATTATGTAATTATTCATATTATTTGTTCGGTTACTTTATTTCTCTTTCAAAAACCTATTACCATCAGATTTGATTTCATCGATAATTAGATACATATTACAAATACGTTACATTTAACATGAAAATAATATATAATAACTATTTCGAGGATTATCTTTGAAATATAGATACATAATTTAACATATACAATTGGATGGTAACACTACTTTAAAAACTTTACAATGATGAAAACCGTTGATGAATTGCATCGTAGTCTAATAAGTAATCATATTATTTGTTTCCAATGTATTTTTTTCTTATTTTTAATGTATTAGAGGTGAGAGATTCCGTTTCAAAATATCATTACCTTTGCTTGTTATTAATATTTAGTTATACTGTAGCCTACTAGCCTATATTTTCTTATTATTTTGAATTTACTATGCGGCTGTTTCGCCAGACTCCCCTCAAAGGACCGTCTCATAATATTAGAACATAAGAAAATTGGAGACTGCAGAGAGCCGACTGGCCCAAACACAGCAGATCCCTTTAACACCCACCCTATCTCAGTATCATGAAATTATTATTATTATTATTAATATTATTATTATTAGTAGTAGTAGTAGTAGTATTAAGTATTAAAACATACAAAATAGTTTTATATGTGAGTAAATGTATCATATCTTAATAATGATGCAAGGTATTGTTGCATAATTTAGTTTTATCAAGGTCAATTATTGTGACTATTCTTAAATTAGATATAAATAAAAATAAAAGTATTTTTAACTTTACGTTTCTCGTATAATCTCTGCTTACTGTTTGTCTGTATTTAAAGAGTGGTTATCTACTTATATTGTTATTATTCATTTGAGGCTTATCCCTCAATACCTTCACCTGACCCGACATATCAAGGATTATTATTAACCGTGGTTTCATAAACATATATTCTAAACAAATAGTTAAAAAGATAACACATTAGTATTAGAATGTATTGTGTTTAGTATGAGTAATAAGATCGAAGTAATTCAGTAATTCAAAATCATATAAATATAGGCCTATTTTTAAAGGTATCGCATTATTCTGCCACAAGTGGAACATTCAATCTTTTCCAGAATGCTACATTTTCATATTACAATCATAGTACACCCGAAAAATCTATAGGTCAGGTGAAGGTATTGGGGGATAAGCCTTTGCAACGGCACCTCGCATCTACTTACCGAATAGTATTGAGAGGAGAGAAGGGGTGTTGGAGAGAGGAAGCTGTCTAGTGGCGAGTGACTTTGTTGTGTGTTATTATAGTCGATTTTATTTCAGCTGATGATCAAATTAATCTCTTATCAACTGATTTCTCTATATTTAATGGACAAATATGAATTTAATGCATCTGCGTTGTATTAACGCCAAGTTTTCATAGTTAACACATTTTGGTACAAAATTGAAGTAATAGCTGAGTAACCCGTCTTGCAACACAATCCCACCCACCCCTACTCTGTGCAATTCTCCAACCAAAGAGTGAAACGTTACTCTGTCTTTCTTCTATTCAACAGCTGAGCTCTGAAACTCTCTCCCAGAATCAGTCTTTCCCTTCTCCTATGGCTTAAATTACTTCAAACTCTGTGTGGCCAGGCATTTTGACTCGAACGTCCCTTGGTTTTGGCCCAGTTACTCTTTCAACTATGGGGGAGGCACTCGCTACAGGCAATTCTGCCTTTTGTCTCCCTCACTCACATAGAACAAAAAATAGTAATATTGGAAATTACCCCACTCGACCGCTGGGGATCTATATTATTGAGTGATTTAATATGTAGTATCACTACGGATATATTATGTACATATTAAACAAAAGTGCATAGGCTACACAATTATAACAAACAACTTCTTTTGGATCCCATTGTTCAGTCAGTTTAGTTAACATTAACTGATGGTAGTCTTGGCCAAATATCGACTAGACTAACTTACTAAATAAGAAAATAAAATTGGATGCACATCTTAATTAGAATAATTTTCAACTTACATGAATAAAACAATTTTAGAATTTAGCATATTAAGTTATAAACTGGTATTTAGGGCGAGAGAACGGATATATCTATATTGTTGTAATTTGTTAGCTGTGGTTTTATAAATGGTATATTGTTATTGGGAAGGATCTTTCTACCCCTTTCCCCATATAAACTACAAAAGGTAATTATGAACCCATTGCACAATTTTAAGAACAAGATCACAAGTCCTACAACTGATCATTCAAATCCAGAAAGTACCGGTCTAGAAATGGCTAACAACAAATGATTCGGTAGGTCAATAATATTAATGAGAATACTAATGGATGACTTAGAGGATAAATGTTTCCTAGAACGAATAAATAAAAAAGGGACATATACTGTAGGTAGGATCAGGAATGAAAATATATGATTGTCTTCTATCATCATCATGTTAACCCCTTGAGGATCATGACGCACTTTACAGTGTATTTTGTCTATTATGAGGTAATTTTATTTAGATTAGTAAGGTTATATGGAAGACAGACGGTTATTCTAGACAGTCTTCAGCATTTCAACACTTACAGATCCTTCCTAAGCTGTATGAGATCGTCTAATGACAGCCGGAATTAATAAAAAAGGCGACATAAACCTCAAGGGGTACCGTAATGTCACGTTTTCATGATCACTCCATATTTCGCTACTCTATTTGCAAAGTAACTGATTTCTACAAAAATGGGAAATATGCTAATCACCATCGGCTGAAAATTAAAATGGTTGTGACTTTTCCTATTAATGGGCGTGTTTTAGTCTGATCGTCATTATATATAATATATATATATATATATATATATATATATATATATATATATATATATATATATATATATATACAAGGTTAGATACAATCACGAATTTCAAGGCTACAGGCTTTTTCACGGCTATATCACAAGGTTAGATACAATCACGAATTTCAAGGCTACAGGTTTTTTCACGGCTATATTAACAAAATTGTTCCATAGCATAACATGGGGCCGAGCTGTCTCAAATAATAGGCCGAGCTGTCTCGCCGTCATGGCCGAGCTGTCTCAAATAATAGGCCGAGCTGTCTGATCGCCGTCATGGCCGAGCTGTCTCAAATAATGGGCCGAGCTGTCTCGCCGTCGTGGCCGAGTTGTCCAAAAGTGGGCCGAGCTGTCCGAGCCGAGTTGTCCCATGGGCCGAGTCGTCCAGTCCCCGAGGTAGTGTGGCAACATTAGATTTCACGTTCGTGAAGTTTTAACTCTTGGGAGAGCACTCACGGCCAACGGGACCTACCTCATCGATGACAAAGGTCCTTCCCAAACGGAGGTAAAACGGAGGTATGGGAACCGCGCTTTAGTCCCCAAAGCGACCATTCTCCATCTGGTGGTCACCCCAAGAGGCTTGTCCGTGGAGCGTCTAATTCAAAGGGGGTGACATTTACATAAACTACAATAATATACATACTAATTGATATTAGTTGTCACATCGAAATCTATCTAAAAACTATACAGCCCCTAAAATATTATTTACTATGGTCATAAGCACCAATTATCCACGCTGACCACACAGACCTTACGATCCAAATGAGGTGGTCAGGACTTAATTCTATTAGACATAGCAGAACCTCAAATAAAGGAAAATGAAAAACAATGATAGAACAGGAGAGAGAGAGAGATAGAGTGTACTATGTGGAGGGGAAGATCTTCATAGATACACTGGTCACACAGACCTTACAGTCCCAGCGAGGTGGTCATGACTTGATACCGGTATTCTAGTAGAGATAGCCAACCTGATAGTAAGGGAAAGTGGGAGGAAAGGACAGCAAAGAAGAGAGGGGGGGCGGGGGGGTACTTTAAGTTCATTCATTATAGGCAGGCCAAAAATCGTGACCCCTAACCTCTAACTCAAAAATTACTAGAGTACCGTAATCGAGCTAATACATTCACCATTGGGGAAGAGTCAGCCAGGGAATATATGTGGACAATTGCAGCCCATTTGCTCTAGCCCATTATGAGTTACAGAGGCTAGGAGTTACAATTTCTGACCTGCCTATAATGAACGGACTATAGTACAGTATATGAATGATACCCCATCCCTCCCTCACCCCTACCCCCTCACCGACAACCCCCTACCCCCTCACCGACACCCCCCTACCCCCTCACCTTACGGTCTGATCCCACGTCTTTCTTGGTCTGCCCCATGCCATCACGTTCATGAATTTGCATCTTTTCACCCAGCTTAATTTGTCTATCCTATCCACATGCCCGATCCATCAAAGCCAACTAGTATGCATCTCATCACTGATATTGGTAACAGTTCTCTGAACTTTCCCCAGCCACATCTAACTCTGGCAATAGTGGCAGCTTCAGCCCCACCTCTGGCAAAAATGGTATCTCCCATGTAGCAAAACTTGTTCACCATCTCCAGTGCCTTATTGCCAAAGTTAACATTCTTGAGCTGATCATTGATCACAAGCTCACCTTTGCATACTATGCATACAAATTTCTCAACTTCGGCCTTCTTCCTCGAAACTTGGAAGAGATCCATTTATTCTAGTGCAGTGCTTCTTCCCTTGGTGTACCCAGCAGTGGCAGGCCGCAGACGGTACACTGAATTTAGTTCACGCCCACCCCTTTTCTGCATACCGCACATGGGTATTCACCATTTTTTTCTACCTGTCCAAGCCCTAATCTATTAAGTAAAACCTTGGTTATATTTATATCAACTCTTAATTCTTTACTTCCCATGCCCTCTCGCCATCTTCTGAACTTGGCATCGGCATCCCCCACACAGTGACACACTATCTGCTATAAGTACTAGGTGGTATGTGTATTGCAGTTCCCAGGGGAGCCCAACTCTAATGCCCCAAGAACTATAACAAAGAGTAGGGGTCTTCTTAACACAGAGCCTTGGTGGACTCCGATGCGAACTGTAAACTCCTCACTCGGTACACCTTTCACCCTCAGTGTTGTTTATGAGTCCTCGTACATCTACATTATCACACGCACCAACCACTCCTCTATGCCAAGTTTTGTTCATAGCCCACTGTTCAACATCTCTGGGCACCCTATCACAGGCCTTCTCTTGGTCAAGGTAGAGATCCCTATATTTATGTAAATATCTTTCCTGCAGCTGCCTGACTATGAAGATAGCATCCTGGCATAAAACTGAATTGCATATCGTCGATAGTAATGCTTTCCCTAATCATGCCTTCGAAGACTCTCACAGACCTTCATGACTTGATCAAGCATTTGCATGCCCATATAATTTCCATAATCTAACGATCCTCCTTACCCATATATATGTTTACTTATACACTTTCATGCCATTCTGTCATCTCTAATGATGGATTTTAGTAGCTCAGTAAACAGTCTCACTCCTATGTCACCTGAGGCATTTATCATCTTAGCTACAATGCCAGAGCACCTTGCAGCTTTTCCATCCTTCATTTAATTGATTGTGCTGCTTACAACAGCTGGCACTATCGGTGGGGGTGGGGGTGGGTGGGCTGGGACTTTTGTCTTTTTGGTGTTGGCTTTTCGTTACTAAGCTGCTCTCTATGTCATTCAAACACTACGTTGAGTAATCGTTCATAGTGTACCTTCCAAGTATCACTGATTTCTTCGTCAGCATAAACAATTGTCCCATTATCATTCATGACATACCGGTACTGTTCTCCTACAACATCTCTACTGTCATCCTTAACTCATTTTGCTTAATTGAAGATCCCATGGTATTTTCCGTGTTGCTCATTTGGTCTATGGCCATGTCCTGTATAATTTTGTTTTGTCTTGTACTGTATATCCCTTTTTTGTTTTTGCAATTCACTTAGCCTCCAGATATTCCTTCTTGCTGCCTCCTTTCTTCCATGCATTTTCAACCTCGTTATTCCACCTTATGCCTGGGGGGACCCTTAGTTTTGCCACAGACTTTGTCAATGGCGGCAAGGCTACGTACAAGGAAGTTCCATTGGCTATTTACATAATTTGGCTTAGCGCCCCGATTTCTACCATTTCCTCCAGTTAGCTGCAAAACCTATCCTTGTATTCAGATTTATTCAACGACTGTACTTTCCTTTTGGGCATGTATAGTTTCTTGTGTACATGATCTCGCCTTGAGCTCAAGTCACAGACTAGGAGCTTATGTTGGGAGATACATTCTTTGCTCAGGATGACCTTTACATCCCAAACAAACTTCCAGTCTTTTCTGTTTACTAAGAAGTAATCTATCTGGCTACTGGTGCCCCTTGCACTATATGTGATCAAATGACTCAACCTTTTCTTGAACTTAGTGTTACACACGACCATTATGAGGGCAACACAGGACTCCAGTATGTATACACCTTCTAGATATCTTCTACCATGTCCTTTTCTACCATGGACACCCTCGTACCCATCAGCACATGCTCCCACATACCTGCTGAGGTCTCCACTTACTATGTGACATCCTTTTTCAAGAGGACCGAAACTACCCCATTGAAGTCGTTTCAAAAGGTCTTTCCAATCTCTGTTTAAGCTAACCTATGGAGTTTATGCCGATATCACATTCATAATTCTTTCACCAACTTACAGCTTCAATACAATCTATTTTCCTTTTACTCTCTTTATTTTAATTACGCTCTTCTCCCACTCTTCGTGTAACAGGAAATCCACTCCACCTTGCACTTTTCCAGATTCATCCCTCTTCCAATAAATCCGGTATTTCTTGCTTTTTCCAATTATCCACTGCACACCACACCCCTCCCGTCGGGTTTCCGAGGCACAGCACACATCCATTCTTCTACATTCGAGTACTTCCAAACTTCATTTGCTCTTCCATTCATACTACAGTACCTACATTCATGCTTGCAGGCCAGAACATGCGTGAGGCTGCCTTTAGTCTTCTGTGTAGCTTTTGGACATCAGACTTCCGTGGTTTATTCGTTGGTTTATCCGTCATAATTAGTAAGATTTGGAACTGGTAAGTTAAAATTACCGTTCCCAGGACACAGACTCCAGACTGCCCCGGAGGCCATTCTCAGCACCTTAAACCAAGGTTTACCAAGGGGTACGATCCAGTGGCCCCGCTGCACCCCACCAGAACCAGGCGCAGAGAAGCACCCCGTGCACGTACACGGCACTACGGCTGGCCTGGTATTGTTCATCAGATGACTGGGCAGCCTCCTGGAGTGCTACCACCAGTTTCGGACCACTATTCTGTTAAGCGGAGAGTGCCAGTCTGGGGGAGCACTATGCACTGTATCCTTTAGACCCCTTCGATCGGGTCGACCCCAAGATGCCAGATCTGGGTTTGGGGGGCAATGTCAGTGTGCTGCCATTAGGCAACGTGGACTAAAGAATAACAAAGTCTTGCCACAACGCTGCCCCACCATGTGAACATTGTGGCCGACTCTGGTGTGGCACCCAAAACAGCGACCAGGTAGAACTAGTAGAGTCCCCTGTGGCACCTATCTATACACCATCAGCCTCGGCAGTGTTGTACCAGGGAAGCTCCAAATGGCAAAGGCTTCATTATTTAGTGATGGCTATTGGTCCACAAGTCTACCACCATCCCCCCTATTAGTCTCCTCTTACGGCACACAGTGTGATGCGTGGGTCGTATTCTCTTTTTCCTCCACCATAGATTAAGGCCCCCTTACCCTCTGGGGGGTAACACTATTGTATAATAGGTTCGTCCAAAAAACTAATGTGTATGGTATATATTTCAGTTTGAGAGAACAACACAACACTTCTAGGTGATAATTACAAGAGACTGCACTCCATCAATTATGGTTAGTAGGAATGTTTGATAATTTATGATTGTTGTAATGAAATGTTAACTGTAGGGACCGCCCTAATCGCCCCTCGATGATCAGCAACCTTCACACACAACTATTATTCGGGCTTTACAATAACAAGTTCTATAATTAACTTACGGTTCGGTTGGATCCGGCAAACAAGTAATTCTGTAATAAAGATAATACATATTAATTAATTTCCGGTCTACCTTATGCCTGTTAATAGTTTCAATCGTAATTATATTTAGATAGCAAGGTCGATCAATTATTGTCACAAAAGAAAAGTTAGCGCAATATACAAAACTTACTTTTATTTTTTGGAGGGTATGCCTCGTAACGCCAGAGCTGGGCACTTTAGCCAACACTTCCGCAAATAGCCAATTCCGCCATGGCGGAAGTGTCATTTTGTTGGCTCATTAGCGTTGGCGTCAAAATGGCTGCCTATTTGCGGGTTTGAAGCTCTGGAAAGTACCTCCATGTTGCAAACCTCGAGTCCGCAAAATTAAAATTCCAGCCGCCAGTCAGCCCTGGGCCGCTCCTGCAGCTCCCGCCAAAAAAATTCACGTGACCAAGCCAACTACCTGTGTTCTGGAATCTAGGCCTATACATCGGCTCTTCACGTTTGTTCAGTGACAATGTTCACTTACTTAGTAGCAAGCGTCGAGCTAACACCTACAACACACAGCAGTCCAAGAGTTCCAACCTGCTAGCACTTCAACTTTGTTTATATTTTCGGCCTATTGAAGTGAACATGGAGTCTACCATCATGCCTACCGCAGCTGCCAACAGCATGGGGAGCAGTTCACCACCATCATCCGACAGTGATGCTGCAGAGCATGCAGAAATCGAGGACCTAAACCACCCCTGGCCCCACCTAGAAACCTTCTATGGGCCTGTAATTACCAAGATGTCTCTGGAGAAGGGCAGAATAATCTACCCTTGCAAAAACTGCAAGGCTAAATTGGCTTTTAATACGTATAGCGCGTACACCCTTAACCCGGGAGCTGCCGGGAGACTCTTAAGAGTTCCCCCGGCGGACTGCGGGGAGACTCTTAAGAGCAGAGCTTTTGAACGCGTACCAAAACCGCGAGTTTATAGCCAGGCGGCTGAAAATTGGTGTGGGTATAGTACTACATGTCAACTCTCGACACCACCCCGCCAAACGCTCGCCCCGCACTTGTGCAAGCACCACCGCGCCAGTAACCAACCACTAGTCATGGAGCCCACACGTCCCTCACGCTCGCTCCCTGATGACACAACCAGCCCTCCTTCTGGTGGTGTTAGCCGCCGTGGAAGGCAGAGGGTGGCTGCTAAAGACCCTACCTACCAGTACGACACGCCCTACAGCTCTGAGGACGAAAGACCAGCACCCAAAGCACGAAAAACACGTGCAAGCACAACAAAGGTACAGAGGTCATTGGTGTTTCGGGACACTGCCACCACGACCCAGGCCACTACAACAACCACTACCACCACCACTGCCACCGGTACCAGCGATGCAGGAGGCCGCCCTAGGGCTGCAGAACCTGCAGGGGCAGGAAAAATTAAAGGCACGGGCGTAGGGAAGAGAACCCGTACGCCAGCCATAGTGCCCCTACCACCACCACCACCACCAGCCGCCCCTGGCCCGGCTGCCCCTGCTGCCCCTGCCCAAGGAAAAGGGAAGGGGAAGGAGAAGGGGAGAGGGAAAGCGACTGCTGGCCCTGCTGGCTCTGGTGTCCCTGCTGTCCCTGCTGCCCCTGCTGCCCCTGCCACCCAAGCTGCCCCTGCCCAAGGAACAGGGAAGGGGAAGGGGAAGGGGAAAGGGAGAGGGAAAGCGACTGCTGGCCCTGCTGGCCCTGGTGTCCCTGCCGCCCCTGCCCAAGGAACAGAGAGAAGGGCGACAGGCACCACCATCATCTTGCCTGCCTCCAGGGCCACAAGACCACGCACCACTGCTGCCCCTGCCACCTCCCCTGCCACCGCTGTCCCTGTCCATAAGACTCCCGCACGTGCTAAAGTGACCCGGAAAACTCTGACATCATCAAAGTATGCCGCCCTGCTGTTTGATGGTGATTCGCAGGGCATTGGCAGCCCGGGTTTCGACGACGAAGCCCTAGCACGGGACCAAGGGTGGGGGGATTTGGGAGTGGACAGTGGGAGTGAGTCCGACGTCGGTGACGAGAATGAGGAAGGGCATCGTCTGTCAAGTGAAGAGGAGGGTGATGATGATGCAGTGCTGTATCGCGACCATGGAAGCGATATTTCAGACGATGAAGCAGACGCAGACGACATTCCGATCCCTGAGCTGCCTTCGTTCGATTGGTCTGACGGGGTCAATTTTGTACCTGACGTGCCCCAGTTCAATCCTGGGACGTCAGGAACAACTGACGACTGGCCCTGTGACGATCAAGCGAACGAAAGTGACTTCTTCCTCGCTTTTTTCGATATGGAGGTAATGACGTACATCGTTGCCCAAACAAACGCCTACTACAGGTGGGTGTTTGGCAGATTGGACGTCCTTTCTCCAAAAGCGAGAATACGAGGCTGGGTGGATACGACTGTGGAAGAATTTATGACGTTCTTTGCCTTGTTGTTCCTCATGCCTCTGATCAAGAAGCATGTGTTGCAACACTATTGGAAGCACGACCCTCTCATCGCCACCCCAACTTTCAATAAGTTCATGACTCGTGACAGATTTTTGTTGCTGCTAAGATTTATGCACTTTGCAGACAACGAAAATCCTAACAGGATTGACAGGATATGGAAAGTTCGGGATGTGTTCACCATGTTGTTGGAGAGGTATAGGAAATACTTTTACCCCTTCCTCAATTTGGTGATTGATGAGTCGCTCGTGCTCTTCAAAGGACGTCTTGTTTTCAAGCAGTATATCCCCTTGAAAAGGCATAGGTTCGGAATCAAGCTCTTCGTTTTGTGTGACTGCGAAACTGGAATAGTGCTTGACATGATCGTGTACACAGGCACTGACATTGACATACCAAAAGCTGCTGCCAATGACCCCATGGGCATGTCAGGTGCCATCGTCAGGAAAATGTTGGCACCTTACCTGGGCAAAGGCCACATCATCTACACTGACAACTGGTATACTTCTCCTGCTCTCTGCCAGTTTCTTCATGACAACCAAACGGGGTCATGTGGGACTGTCAGAAAGACAAGAAAGTTTATGCCAAAGTTCACAGGTAATGTCATTCCTCTCACAGATGCCTCCTCCAGTGACACACCTTCAGAAGACGACCTGGCCCAGGAACACCGCGAGAGGCATGTGCGAAGAAGGCGACGAAAGGGGCAGAAATTCAAGCAGCTCGAGAAGTGTGGGAAAGTGATAGCCCTGAAGTGGAAGGATAAGCGAGACGTCCACCTGCTTTCCACCGTCCACACAGGTGCCCAGATGGATTCTGGCAAAATCCACTACCGAACCAGGAAGACCATCTACAAGCCCGACATGGTAGTGGACTACACTAAGAACATGCGCCTGGTGGACAAGTCTGACTGTCAGCTGTCAGGTGTTGAGTGTCTGAGGAAGACTGTGAAGTGGTATCACAAGCTCTTCCTCCACCTAGTTGATATCACGATGCTCAACGCCTACAACTTGTGGTTGGTGAAGAAGGATATGTCCCCAAACCAGAAGCTGAAATTCCGGGAGTTCGTGTACAACGTCTCATACCAACTCCTGGAGAAGTATGGCACCACCACTCACAGACGCACGGCATGGCGTGGGGATCACGTTCCTGACCGCATCCAGGTGGGTGTCGAAAGACACTACCCAATCAACACCGAGATGCTTGGCACTCGTCGCAGGCAGGCGCAGTGCACCGTCTGCAGCACCAGTGTCAGGAAACCCCATGTCACCAAAAGAGCCACCTCAATGTGCGCCGAGTGCAAAGTTGCACTCTGCCTGGGTGACTGTTTCAGGGACTACCACACCTTCAAGAATTATTGAGTGTCTCCCCCTATCCTGCCCTGCCCTTGACTCACCCCGTGCCCGGCCCTGGACTCGCCCCCTGCCCTGCTCTGCCCTGGACTCGTGCCCTACCTTACCTGACCTGACCTAATTGATCACGCTACCTCATAATGTAACATATATATTATATAATGTATAAGTTCCAAAGATGTCCCTGTGATATAGCTTTTACATTATATAATTGTATGTTTCATTATTTAGTTTATAAGTTTCAAAGATTTACATGTAATATGCCTTCCTTTTTTAGTATATCAATATATATGTTTGTTATTAGCCTAAGTAATGTGTATATAATTATTTTCTTACCTCAAATGAATTGTACAAAAATAAATATGTTTCAATAAATCCTGTCAAACCTACTAAGATAATAAAAAAAAACAATAAAAAAAAAAAAAAAAAAAACAAGGTCATGTCATTGTATTCTTACAATATGATATTTTCTATGAATATTTCATATTGTTTGAATACAATGGCATGATCTTGTAAACAAAAATTTGTATCAAAAATGTTCTAGACACTATAAAACCTTCCCCATAACCCCCTCCTGCATTCAATCCCACTACCCTACGACACTTTGAGTTTGCCAGTCCGCGACCTTACCAACCATGCCACAGGAGCTCATACCAAATATCACTCAAAACTTTGTGTCTACAATCGAAATGACAATATATACAAAACAAAAATAATTATCCCACCAATTTAAGTTTGTAAATTGATGGGATTATCAATTATATCATGCCAAGGTTTATAAAAGTTTGTCTGTCAAGAATTAGTAATTATATAACTTTATTCTGTCAAAAATTGCCCAAACACTCAGCAAAATTGCCCCTCTCAGTGTGACTCCACTCATTTTCACACGGTCAAGCGGTCACGAGGTGACCCTTGCCGCTCCTTGATGCTCCAGCTACAGCAGCTCTGTCTGGGAACAAAATTGGTATAAATACAATAATGGATAAAATACTCTTCACAAATACATTTGTATTGTATAATATTGTAAATAAAAATGAATAATAACTGTGTGGGTGTCGAAAATTGCTCAACCAGCTTTCTTATGTCTCGCCTACGCGTGTATATTGGATTATACATAGTCATGACTGTCATACAAATAATTGCAGTAGGTCTCGAATATACATTTATAGTGCATATTACTTGAGAATAAATAAGTATAAGTTTCTCTGGTGGCAATCTACCCTTTCGCAAGTGTAAGGAGACACCAGTCTATATTTAGCCCTCTATCACAAAAGGCAATCTGCCTGTGTTTACTGACTTCCCTCGTTGGTGATCTAGAATATAGTACTTTATTTACAGTCAATGGCCTACATGTTTCTGTGGTACTTCACATGTGTCTAAAATGCAATGTCTGCTTGCATAAAAATGCAATTCTGAAGTCCATTTATACGTACGACATACGCATGTCACAGTTTCTCTCTCTCTCTCTCCATTCCTGACTCATGTTATTGTAGACCTGTTGGTGGCAACGAACACCAGACATCTGGTAGACATAAGGTTCAAAATACCAAGACATCCATACGCCTCGGGCGCCTCCACAATTATCACAAAGCTGTTTATCTATCTAGAGATCTGCCTGCCTTCCATCTCTCCACGACTCACTCACTCACTCACTGCACCCCTGCATGCCTCCCTCCCACCCACCCACCCCCAACCCACCCATTCAGGCTTCCGTCTGCTAGAAACACATTCACAATTTGCGTAAATATCGCATCAATTGGTCTATATGCGGTATATTCCTTGTTATATGGGACGCCTACATACGTACACGTCTTTATTATAGCATGACAGTGCTCTAAATACAAGATTTATGTGATATTTATGGCGTAACACACCCTCTCCCCCTTTCATTCCCAGCACAACTCACTCACACCTTGGTTCACGCATAGAAACTCATTAGTAATGTGCGTAAATATCGCATGAATTGGTCTATATGCGGTATATATTTTGATATATGGCACGTATACATACGTACAAGTCTGTATTATAGCATGATAGTGCTCTACGTACAAGATATAAGTGATATGTATGGCGTAAACCACACTCTCAGCTCATAAATTTCCGCCAAACCTCCAACACATCTTCATTCCCGCCTACAAATTCTCTTATAATTCCCTTATATATTGCAATTTTTGGTCACTATGAGGCATATTCATTGTTATATGGGTGGCCTACACACGTATACATACTCTACATAGTCTAAAAGGGCTAAAAAAAGGAGATATACGTGATAATACGCGGTAACCCACCCCCTCCTCCCTCTCCTTCTATCCCCTGGGCGCGTGAAAATTCGGCAGGGAAATCTCGCCGCTCGATGACAATCTAGCCGCGCGGTGCCATTCGCTCCACATTTTTCAACCACGGACCGTTCCCCCACCCCCCCCAGACATTTGTTGGGGGGTCAAATATATATGGGCCGATGCACGCAAACATTCCCTACACGATGATGTACTTTTTATCGAAATTGGCAATAGGTCCCAAAATCATCATAGGTGCGCACAGTCTTACCCTGTAGAAAACCCCCTGTGCGCCGAGGAGAGGTTAAGAGCCATTACCAGCACGTGAGTAAAGTCGAAGTGGTTAATTTTACCTAGCATAACTTTATAATCTAGCCTAATTTAAGATTAGGCCTATAAAGTTAGGCTATCATTAATTTGATTGATAGCCTGTTAATGTTTTAACCGAAACTAATGTTATTAGGCTACCCTAATCCCATCAAAATGCCTCAAAGTATGTAGGCCTAGGCTAAGTCTAACTTATATATAGGCTAGGCTATATAGCCTAGACCTAGGTCTATAATCACTAATCCCATCAAAATGCCTCAAAGCATGTAGGCTAAATATTGCATGTTCTAACTTCTATATAAATTATAGCCTAGGCCTATAGGCTAATTACTAATATAAGTAATTGTATTAGGCTAGGCCTAGGCTACCCTAATCCCATCAAAATGCCTCAAAGCATGTAGGCTAAATAATATTGCATGTTCTAACTTCTATATATATATAGGCTAGCCTAGGCCTAGGTCTAGGCTATAATCAGTCAATCACTAATTCCATCAAAATGCCTCAAAGCATGTAGGCTAAATATTGCATGTTCTAACTTCTATATATATAGCCTAGGTCTAGGCTATAATCACGAATTCCATCAAAATGCCTCAAAGCATGTAGGCTAAATATTGCATGTTCTAACTTCTATATATAATATATAGCCTAGGCCTAGGTCTAGGCTATAATCAGTCACTAATTCCATCAAAATACCTCAAAGCATGTAGGCTAAAATATTGCATGTTCTAACTTCTATATATAATATATAGCCTAGGCCTAGGTCTAGGCTATAATCAGTCACTAATTCCATCAAAATGCCTCAAAGCATGTAGGCTAAATATTGCATGTTCTAACTTCTATATATAATATATAGCCTAGGCCTAGGTCTAGGCTATAATCAGTCACTAATTCCATCAAAATGCCTCAAAGCATGTAGGCCTAGGCTAAATATTGCATATTCTAACTTTTATGTATAGGCCTAGGCCTATAATCACACTCATTGTATTAGTGTCAAGTAGAAAGTGTTAATTTTGAAAGTATCATATAGGCCTAGACTAAATTTAGCCTACAATAAAATGTTATTAAATTTTGATCTGAAGCTAGGCCTTTATTCTGAGCATTAACATTAATAGGCCTAGGCTACTTTCTATTAAATTACTTAATCTATCTAAAGTAGACCTATCTAGGCGTATATAGCCTATTGCCATTCCCAAAGGGGGGACCACGAATGATTCGCCTCCTTGCACCTCTGTGATCACGCGTACCTCCTCCTGAATGGTGCGGAATTGGGAATACTGATTATTACTGAAGCACTCTCCCCATAAACAAGTTGCCCCAACGTTTTACTGCCCATGTGGACAAACTAAGTGGCCTATGCTATATATATTAACCCTTCTCACTGCGGGTGACGTTCTGGAATGTTTTGGCAATTTACAGCAATTTCCAGGCTTTTAAAGCCTGTATGTATATCCTTGAGGTCCATGGAAGTTGGGCAACATTATATTTAAGTAAATATATATATTTATTGACATTAGAGATTGAATTTATTGATTTACCCTTGATTCTGTAGTTTAAATTTAAAATTAATAAAAAACGGTTTGCGTTTACATATTTGCATTTGAGGACTAGAAATTTCACAAGGTTTGCACATTTGTGTTTGCTGAAGTTATGTTCTGGGTTTGCTGATTTGTGTTTGCTGACTTGACTTTTTGTTTGTGGTGCCCAGCTCTGCGTAACGCCCTCCTAAAAGATACCCTAAAATACCTAACTGGCCAGCCGGTAAATAAACGGATACTTTATCCTCGGATAGCCCACGAGCGTTATAATTATCGTTGTCACTGCGATGTGTTGTCTGGGTAGATTCCGTTGACACGTGTCACTATTATGAAGTTATATGTTAACACTTTCACCCAGGCAATCACTATAGATATAATACCGTAGGCTAGACGAACATTAACTTGAGAGGTGTGATATCCACGGTGTCGTGATAGCAACTGCCGTTATGCTCGGTAAATTATGCCCGGTAATTTTCAGTTCACTGCTTCGAGAGCTTATAATCTATTTTTAGCTATCTCGTTCGGACTCGCAATAATACGTACAGTTGCTTCATGAACTTCGTAAACTCGGATTCCTTTTATTTATAGCGTGACCATTAATTCATTCGAGTATATTTTTAGATGGCTCGAATAGTTGAACATTATTTATATATTGTATGTTAAGTTTGAGTATCTTCTTAGATGGCTCAAACTAATATTTATGGATATATGTAAACTATATTTTTTGGATATAGAGTGTTATTTAAATATATGTAGGAATTTGTATGCTTGAGAATATTAAAGGAAAGATGTTAATTACCCCACATTATTGATATTATGCGAACATTTATAGGTTAACTAACATTATCCGCTGTGGGATAATATTTCCCACATCCTGGGGGGCGCCAGAAAGCACTTAACCCTCATACATGAACTAAACCTAAACTTATTACCATCACCAATAACCCAATATGAAGTGGTAGCATTTTTTGTTTTTGTATTTTTTTTTTATTTTTATGTACAACCTAATCCTCCACTTCTTAACTTTACTATATAATCTAAGTTATCAGTTGTTCATGTATCTTTGGCAGGGCTTTGATTGCTGTTTGTCGTTTAGGTCTCTGACCTTTCTGTGTTGGCTCTGTTTGCGTGGTATCGAGAGTACTTTCACTAGATATTTCTAAGGGAATTAATTTGTCTACTGTCCTTAGAGATACCTTACCCTTTGACAGCACTTTAACCACTCTCACGGTACCATATGTATCTGGATGCAGAGAAACTATTTTCCCAAGAGGCCAGGTTGATCTTGGAGTTTCACAATCTATTAAAACCATCAAACGAGTTTCAGCACTAGGTTTCTTTCCATAATGGTACTCTCTCAATGATGTCAAGTAATCTTGTTGCCATACTCTCTGCCATTGTTTGAGCAATTTGTTGAGATGATTGAAGCGTGTGGTCAACTTCTCTGTAGTAGGATTAGCCAAGTTCAGTAAGAAATCGGGGTCCTTTATAGCGTCTTTATTAATCACAGGTGGTAGGACTTGAATGGGGGATCCTTGTAAGAGATGGTTGTGTGTCAGGGCTTGAAGCTCATCAATATCTTCGTGTACATTGGTTAGTGGTCGGTTATTTACTCTAGCCTCGATTTCCACTAGAACCGTCCTCAATTCATCTACACTAACCCTCTTATTATGCAACACCTTGCGCAAGCATCTTTTGACGACACCCACCATTCTTTCGTAAAATCCACCCTGCCATGGAGCTTTAGGGGGAATGAACTTCCATTCACAACGCCAAAGAAATTTTGTACCTCCGCCATTTGAAAAAAACTTTTAAGGAGTGGTTCCGTTGCTCTGAAATTTGATCCATTGTCCGAAATTATGAGACGAGGGCATGACCGTCTGTCTGAAAATCTCCGAAATGCTCTTAAAAAGGTGCTGGCAGACATGTCTGTTACAAGTTCTAAATGTACAGCCCTGGTGTTAGCACAAGTAAACAGACAGACATAAACTTTTGTCGTAGACTGTTCCTCTCCATTGGGTCCCTGCAACTGGATTGCTCCAGTATAATCTACTCCCACAACTTGAAAGGGAGCTGTTTGCTGCACACGTTCTTCGGGAAGAGATGGTGATGTGGGATACCTGATCTTTCTGGCATCATATCTTTTACAAACTACACATTTCTGGCGGCATTTCTTGATGGCTTGACGAGCTTTTGGTATCCAGAATTGCTGTCGTATGTTTATTAAGGTTTCGGCAATCCCTCCATGTAAGGTAGTCGCATGTGAGTCTTCTATCACCAGTTCAGTAAACCAATGATTCTTTGGCAGTAGGATGGGATGTTTAGTACTATATTGCAAAGATGAATGATGGATTCTCCCTTTACATCTAATGAGGCCTTCCTCATCAAGGAATAACCCTAAGCGGTGAATTAAGAAGTTATTTGATCTGAGTATCTTTTTAGATGTCTCAGGTTGTGATTCTGGTTCCTTCCTTGATAGAGTTTGTAGTTCATCCTCATATACTTCACTTTGTAGATGTTTTATCCAATAGGTCATGGGACACTGAATCTTCAATCTGCGATTCCATCTTCTCTTTGCAAACAAGTTATTGACAAAGTCCATCACCCCTTTTGTTACTCTCAGTAATTTACCAAGAGTTGAATATCTATTGGGATTTACCAAAGGGCTTGGATTACTACTTATGAGTGATAGAACGTCTGGCACAAGAATGTTTGATACAACATAAGGCTTTTGGTTAGGCCAAAGTTTAGGATCCGTCAACCACTCTGGACCATTAAACCATAAAGAGTCAAGCCTTTGTACTTTGACGCCTCTACTGAGCAGATCTGCAGGATTATTCTTGGTGTCTATGTGCATAAACACAAATCCCTTTTGTAGTTCTTTAATTTCTGCAACACGGTTTTTCACATACGGTATTTTAGAGTTGTAATTTTTCACCCATTGCAGACAAGCTTCATTATCTGACCATAAGTAAGTTTTAATGATGTTCAGGTTTCCTAAGATATGATTAATGTATGATCCCAGTCTTGTTCCGACAAGCAGTGCAGTTAGTTCTAGTTGAGGTATGGTCCTAGACTTCAATGGGGCTACTCTTGCCATACTGGTTAGAAGTAGGGAGTTTGAATCATCCACCAAATATGCAACTGCACCGTATGCCCTTGTGGAAGCGTCACAGAATATGTGTAGAGAGCATGGAGTTGTTTCATGTGCTGTGGACCTGGTTACCTGTAGACTTGATAGCTGCTGAAATTCAGATTCCAACTCTTTCCATTCATCAACATAGAATTCAGGGAGAATGTCATCCCACTCCACTTTAAGGTGCCAAGCTTCTTGAACCAATAGTTTTCCCTTTATAGTGATAGGTGACATTATACCTAGGGGATCAAATAATTTACTAACTTTGGCTAGTAGCTGTCTTTTTGTAATGGAGCTTGATTGACTGTCGACATATTTCACTGGCTTCAACTTCAATACATCTTCTTTAACGTTCCATAATATTCCAAGAACTGATGTCGTGTCTGGAACTTTATATCTGGGAAAGTCTTTCTCAATTGCAGTGTTCAGCTTTGTATTGTTGGTGACCCATTGTCTTAGCGGCATATTAGCATGCTGGAGTTCTCTATTGGCTTCCTTATATATGTATGTCAATTTATCTTCATTCATCACTGTCCCTTGGAAATTGTCTACATAGAAATTGGAGGCCAACATTTCCTTGATGGGTCTTTCTGAAGACTTCAGATGAAAATCTATCGTGGCCTGAAGCAAGAATGGTGAGCTTGTGGCACCAAATAGGACCGACTTGAACCGGAATGTTCTCAGTGGATTATTCACATCTTGTACGTCAATTGGCCATACAAATCTTGTGTAGTCACGATCTTCCTCTTGTAGCCCAATTCTCAGGAACGCCTTTGAAATATCCGCTGTATATGCATGTTGATTAGTTCTAAATTTGAGAAGCACATCATATAGTTTGCTAGTCAATGGTGGACCTGTCATTAAACAGTCATTCAGAGAGGGACTACCTTTGTTTGCTCGTGAACTACAATTGAACACTATTCTTAATGGTGTTGTAGCCGACTCTTTAACAACTGCATGGTGTGGCAAGTAGTGGGATTGATCATTAGGTGTAGGCTTGGGTACTTCTTCAATGAATCCTGGCTCTAGTTGATCGTCAAGAATCTTCTGGTATATCTCAATCTTGTCTTTTCTCTTCAGTTCTTTAACTAGGGAGTGCATTTGTCCAATTGCTCTTGAATAATTGTTCGGAAGATCAGCTTTATTCAACTTCCATGGTAACTTAACCCAGTATTGTCCTGCTTCATATTTCAAAGAGTCCAGGTATACTTTATAGGACATACGATCATCTGGCATTGGCTCAGTGGCATCGATTCCCAACGTGTCTAAATCCCATAGTTTGTGAACCTCAAACTCTTCTTCAAGGTGAGTTTCCACTCCAATAAGTGGATCCATATGGTCCGTAATCCTCATTACTAGGACAGACTCCGGTATAATATTCTGTGTATCGTGATTAGATCCACTCAATGTGTTGTACTTAGTAGGAATATTTCCTGTTAGTATATATCCAGCTGGAGATTTGAGCAGGTTTATGCCTTCACGTACAACTGTGTGACGTGATATAAAATCATAGTAGTGATCTGCGCCAATTAGTATATCCACAGGTTCTACTTGATCATTGTGGGGTATGGTATCTGCTAGTTTCATCCCTTTCCTGGTTAAATGTTCCATAGCTCCTGTTATTCCAGCAGTCACAATGGTTTGCGGTAACTCATTCACTACTACTGCTGTGATCCTTTTCCTCCGGTTTCCCACCTTTATTATTGGTTTGACTAAGTCATAATTTTGGGTAACAGGTTGGCCCATGAATCCATTAAGAGTCATCTTCACAGACATCTTTAAGGGTAATTTTGTCTGATTTACAAGGCTTCTAGTTATGAAAGATTTCTGTGAACCGCTATCAAAGAACAGTCTAACCTCCCTTTCGTTTCCGCCATGTTCTAGATTTGCTAATCCCGTTGACAGAGCCACTCCGGAGAATCTAGATATTGTTGAACCCGTAGTAACATTTATGTGCGCTACATTGGATGTGGATGAATTACTTTGTTTAGGTGGAGCTATATACTCAGTGGATGAAGTGTTCACCCTCTGACTAGTCTGTTGGTTAGATTTATCAAATGATTTACATAAATTGGTGTGATGTACACCCTTCTGACACCTACGGCAGATTTGTAGCCTGGTGTTACAAGATTTGATGGAATGAGTTCCCATACATCTTGTGCAGAGTTAGAGTTCTTTTAGCCGCTGGATTCTTTCAGTCCCAGTGGCGTATTTAGAGCACTGTGCGTTTCTGTGTGATCCACCACAAAATATGCATGAAGGTTCTGGTTTTGCCTTCGGCTTGGTTCTAGATTCGATGTTGTAGTAGGTTCCAATGGTCTTTTCTGTAGACCTATCTGATCTTTTCCACTGAGTATCCTGCTTTACACTCCTACTTGCCTTTGCTTGAGATTCTGTTTCCATGTGTGATACAAGATCTCTTAAGCCTTCATTGATCTGAGCTATGGTAAAGTAGTTTGTCTCATACTTTAGATATAACTGCCTGATGGTTGCGCTTGGTAGTTTATGTTGGAATAAAGATGAGATTATCCATTCACAGCAGGTGTAATCGTGTTTATTACTAAGGCTTCTGGTTAAGTTTAACATTGCTATTCTGAATGTCTCAAGATCTCCTCTGTCATGTTTTGGTGAATTCAAGCTAACTATCGTATGTAACAGACAGTGTTTTATCCTTTATTCGTCTCCGTATGTATCTTTCAGAGAGTCAAGCGCACTCTGGTAGTTGGCTGTGACGGAGCTATAACCATCAATAAGATCCAATGCTCTGCCCTTTAAATGAGATTTCAAATACTGGAGTTTTGTAACGGGCTCTAAATCTGAGCGGCTGCCTATTTGCGCCTGAAATTGATCTATAAAAGCCTCGTACTCTGTGATGTCTCCAGAAAAAACGGGGATTTTGATGCATGGAAGCTTAGGCTTCACTACCGCTACACTACCTTGGTTACTATCTGTGCCGCCTGATGGAGTTGTGGAGTTCTGCGCAGGTTTAGCGGCAACAGCTGTTCTTAGCTTGACTATGTGATCTTGATAGTCCGCTTCATGTTTATAATACTCTGCTTGCATTTTATCGATGACATCTTCCTTAGTTTCACTCTCAATTAGTAGAGCCTCTAATTTAGTGTAGCCTTCTTCATAATTGTTCCACTTTGACACCAAACGGTCTATAGTTCGCTCTACTTCTACCAAATCCACATTTGTTGCTTTGAGAAGTTCACAGTTTTGAATAGCTCTCGTGAGGTGTCCCTTATAAGCTGTGAGTGATCGTTTAGCTGCTTCCATGGTTGTAGGTAATCTTGTTAGTTATGATCGAGGAAATGTCTGATGGTATTGCGGAATTTATGAATTAAGTGATTCTTAGTCTCGTCGTCAAAGTGTACCCCATCGGTTGTGTTTTGAAAGGGTTTTGCCCCCACACTAAAAAATCTCACGTGGTTCCTGTTCTTATAAAATCTCTTCAGCCTATTATTGATGTTATTGACGATTCGTTTATAATTGGCTGATGTGACATTGAATCGATTATTAGCGGGAGGATTACGATTCTCGATCAATACAACAGCGATATGTGAATTACAATGACTGTGAATTTGTTCTATAACGTATCGGAGATCATTAGTAACGTTGGATGGCACGCAGTTGTCATTTATATCATTACCGCCCAGAAATAAAATAGTAAGATCATGAGACCAATCAAGAACGCTAGCAAGAGTTTGATTTGATTCAAAGCAGGAAACTTTGGCGCCCGGTGAACGAAAAATACGTATTTCAGAACCGCTAACCGGCCCGATAGATCGTGGTACTAAACTATGTTCTACAATTGAAACTAATTTAGATTTACCGGTACTCATATCAACATAAACGACAAGCAATTAAAGTAAATCCGGTTCGAAGGACCATCTGTAATGAAATGTTAACTGTAGCGACAGCCCTAATCGCCCCTGGATGATCAGCAACCTTCACACACAACTATTATTCGGGCTTTACAATAACAAGTTCTATAATTAACTTACGGTTCGGTTGGATCCGGCAAACAAGTAATTCTGTAATAAAGATAATAAATATTAATTAATTTCCGGTCTACCTTATGCCTGTTAATAGTTTCAATCGTAATTATATTTAGATAGCAAGGTCGATCAATTATTGTCACAAAAGAAAAGTTAGCGCAATATACAACACTTTTGTTTTTTGGAGGGTATGCCTCATAACGCCCTCCTAAAAGATACCCTAAAATACCTAACTGGCCAGCCGGTAAATAAACGGATACTTTATCCTCGGAAAGCGCACGAGCGTTATAATTATCGTTGTCACTGCGATTTGTTGTCTGGGTAGATTCCGTTGACACGTGTCACTATTATGAAGTTATATGTTAACACTTTTACCCAGGCAATCACTATAGATATAATACCGTAGGCTAGACGAACATTAACTTGAGAGGTGTGGTATATCCACGGTGTCGTGATAGCAACTGCCGTTATGCTCGGTAAATTATGCCCGGTAATTTTCAGTTCACTGCTTCGAGAGCTTATAATCTATTTTTAGCTACTCGTTCGGACTCGCAATAATACGTACAGTTGCTTCGTGAACTTCGTAAACTCGGATTCCTTTTATTTATAGCGTGACCATTAATTCATTGGAGCATCTTTTTAGATGGCTCGAATAGTTGAACATTATTTATATATTGTATGTTAAGTTTGAGTATCTTCTTAGATGGCTCAAACTAATATATATGGATTATGTAAACTATATTTTTTGGATATAGAGTGTTATTTAAATATATGTAGGAATTTGTATGCTTGAGAATATTAAAGGAAAGATGTTAATTACCCCACATTATTGATATTATGCGAACATTTATAGGTTAACTAACATTATCCGCTGTGGGATAATATTTCCCACAATTGTCCTATGCTGTATTAATTTTGAAATATCGGTACTTAACCCGTACAGCCCCAGCGACGCGTCTGACGCGTCGGCGATGTATGTAACGCACAGCCCCAGAGACGCGTCTGACGCGTCACCCTAATTTCGCCGACCGTAACCTCAGGTGTAGCCACTCAAGAGGGCTCAGATTTGTATGGGAACTGTGTACGTATCCCACGCAACCGTGCCGATGGTTGAAAACTCTCAAAGTCCACGTGCGTGCGCGTGAGCGCGCAATAACCTGGTTTTTTGGGGTAATTGCTTTCAATTTTTTACTCTTGTAAAATATGTTTTCGGGGGCTCTGTAGGACCATTCTTTAAGCTTTTTGAGCGGTTTTTCGTGGTTTTTCCTTCATTCCTAACCCATTCGCTATTGTTTCTGGAATAAAAAAAATTTTTGAAAACCGGCCGGGTTCTGGTGAACAAACATTACAAAACTAGCCGGGGCTCCACGGGTTAATGTTAATTGTAGCTAACAGTCACTGTATATTATATAATGCAGTATAGTAAAGTGTACACTGTGATGTAAATATTAACTACTTTGTAGTAGAATTATTATAATACAAGTTTAGCTGCCAGAAAAAGGTACCAATACATTAAGAGTCGTATTCTTAAACAATTCTTTCCCTTCGAAAATGAAAGGAAGGAATTTTCTTTCGATTTCGTATTCTTAAAAAAATCTTTCCCTTCAGGACCCCTTGGGAAGGGAAAATCCTTCCCTTAAACAGGGGAAAATATTGGAATTTGAAGGACACTCACAAGGCATGTCTTCAGTTTTCCCTTCGTCATATTGTGCATAACATTCTTATACAATTTGAGTCAGTGTGACTAAATATTGGATTTGACCACTATGTAATTTTATTAACATTATATAATGCACGATATTGAAAATAAAGTAATGTTATTAAAAGATTTAGAAGAGTCCACTGATCTCGGCGTGATTCGCGTGCGGACGATTCGGGCAATTTCGGGCTGCCAGCTGATAGCCTATTCCTCATCTTTTAAATATTTTGATTATTATTGACTTTCATTGGTTTACTGATGTAGCCCTTTCAAAGCATCAATTTTGTGCACGGTGTGACTATATTTTGGCACATGTTAATGCAATAAGTGTCAACATTACCAGGTTTTGAGGCTTGCCAGAGATACGCTATCAACAATTCCCAGTAATACCATACTTTACATAACTAAAAATAGCTAGGCATATACTGTAATACTAATATAAATCTGTGGGCTAACAGTAATAGTGGTCAATCATCTTATATACTAATTTAGCCTACCTTACCAGTACCACATATTGGGTTAAGGCCGCGTCATACAGAACTCGAACGTCGGGCGACCTACTCCCGAACAGGATGACATGCATATTTGAGGCGAATTCAACCGATATTGTCCCGAAGTTGGTAGAAGAAGAACATCCCCAGAAATGCCCCGAAGAAGACTCGAATGTAACCCGATACTCCCGAGCGACTTACGACAAAAACCCGAACATGATTCGAATATAATCCGATGAATGCCGGAGCATGACCCGACTATAACTCGAATATACCCCGAATCAGCCGACCAGTTTCAACTGAGGTACGAAGAACAGCCGACCTTCAACCGATGTGAAAGAACCTATGACGAACACCAACCGGATCGGATCGGACGACCATCACATGATTTTAACACGATGCTAACTAACGAATGTGGGAAGACAACTTCCAACTCTCCAACCCAAGAGTGAAATGCTATTCTCAGACTTTCTTCTATTCAAATGCTGAGCTCTGGAACTCTCTCCCAGAATCAGTTTTTCCCTCTTCCTATGACTTAAATTGCTTCAAACTCCGTGTGTCCAGGCATTTTAGCTCGAACGTCCCTTGATTTCGGCCCTGTCACTCTTTGAAATCTGGGGGAGGCACTTGCTGCAGGCAGTTATGCCTTTTGTCTCCCTCATTCACATAGAAAGAAAAAAAAACATAAACTGTACCTGCCCTATAGTGTGAACCTCTATAAAGAATGTATTGGCGTTGTAGAAGGGGGATGTTAAGGGGGCCCACCTCTCTTTTTTTTCTCTTTTCTCCCTCTCTCTTTGGCTTGTATCCATTCGGCTCCATTCAGCCAACTGTTTTAAGACGTTTATCCCCATCCAGGTGTCGATTTCTTCCTGGCGAGCGATAGGGAGCCAGCATTGTATGGAGAAATCCGGCTTTGCCGGAGACATTTATCTATCGACAAATTTACAAATTTAGCTTACTCTCAAAACCAAAAAATATATATATATATGTCCGCTGAACATGATGGCGGTGTTTAGATTATTCTATCATCAATATTGGATTTTATAGAAATAAATCTATAACGATAGTTTTTCGCTCTTATAGAATCCATTCTGCAGCAAAATATTAACTCTCAGTCGGTTTTCACCCATAATAATTGCTTTTTATATTTTTTTGTTTTCATGAACGGCAAGAGGAAAGGTTATTCTATAAGATTTCATCAACAACAACAACAAAAATAACAATATGTGGAATTTCACCGTAGGTGAAGGCATATCTTCAGTCCGCCCGTATTTGCCCTAACTCTCAGTCGGTTTTCACCCATAATAATTGTTTTTTTATATTTTGTTGTTTTGTGAACGGCAAGAGGAAAGGTTATTCTATAAGATTTCATCAACAAGAACAAAAATAACAATATGTTGAATTTCACCGTAGGTGAAAGCATATCTTCAGTCCGCCCGTATTTGCCCTCGCCATTTTTACATACATTGGTGGTGGTGGTAATGATGATGGTGATGAATATGGTGGTGGTGGTGATGATGATAGTGATGATGATGATGATGGTTGTGGTGGTGGTGGTAGTGATGATGGTGATAACTATGGTGGTGGTGGTGATGATGATGGTGATGAATATATTGGTGGTGGTGATGATTATGGTGATGATGATGATAATGATTGTCTTATTCGTCACTTTATCTGGGGATTGTCGTGTTTTGTTCGAGTAATTCGGCTGATAATCGGTTTATTGTCTCCCTATATTCATATGATTCGGGTTATTATCGACTTATTTTCGGCTTTATATTTGACTCATGTTCGGGTAGTTCGTGTTAACTTCGTCAATGGAAATTACAGCAAAACATCGGCCGAAACAAAAGAACGTAACAGGAATGTAAGCCGACCGAGAGCCGACCTTTTTTTAACGGTTTTTACACCCGAATATCGGCTAGAAGTTAACGCATGCACTAACTTCTGGCCGAATCAGAAGATATTCGTCTGCACCCATGAACATCCCCAGAACTTCCCCAGAATCAACAAGATCATTGGCCGAATTGACCCGAATCAACCCGAACTTTCTGAAATTTGAATTTTTTTTGCAAGTCATCCTGTTCAGGAGTAGGTCGTGCGACGTTCGACTTCTGTATGACGCGGCCTTTAGGCTAGGCGGCTAGGCTTAGGCTTAGCCTATAGCCTACAGTAGGCTACATCTCATCATGTAAGCTAGCCTAGCCCAGGCTAATCTATTTTTCTTATGAATTTCATGACCCGTACAGGATTGTAAGCCTAAGTTTTTTTTTTCGTAGGCTACATCCCCACTGAATAAACTAACCTAGGCTAGTCTCTGTCCTTCTAGGCTAGGCCATCATAATGTTCAAGCCAACATTTGTTAGATTTTGTCAGAATTGGCTCACCTCAGATAGGCTATCTGGATTATAAAATTTTGTGAATTTATTAGGCCTATGGGAAGGATGTAGTATTTGGACATACTACATGGCGCCTGCCTTGGTTTACGCTACGCAGAACGGCGGCAGCAGTGAACGCTCGCGATCATTTTCCAGTCTATTTTGACTGCCGCGGCATACAGTAATAGGTTGACGGAAAGCCCCCCTCACCCCCCCCATTACATGTTGTCATCATATATTATATTGCCAGCAGGGGGCAAATAATAGAAAAAATAACCGTTAAAATAGACGGGAACGTAACCAGGAGCGCACTACCTATAGACGTGATTTCCCGGTCCCGTCGCAAGACCATCGTCGCAAGATCTACCCCGAAAACTGTTTTTCCGGTCCCGTCGCACGCTCTCTGCATTTACTTTTAATTTGACAGTGTTTGGTGTTCAAACCCCCCGCCCCCCCCGGACATAATTGTCATCATCATATTCATATATAATGCCAGCAGGAGGCAAATAACCATTCGCTGAGGGATGATTTCAGAAAAAAGTGGTAAAATCTGACGCATAGAGCGTGCTAATATTGCTATTCAATATTGCTAATATTGCTATTCAAGCAGACACTGCGTCTGCTTGAATATTGTCATCATATTAGCCTAATCAAAACAAAATCCCTTGAAAAACATATTTAAAATGCCCCAGAACGAGAAGCCCACCACAGAAGCCACGAACGAACACCACACAGAAACACCCAAAGGAAAGGTCCACAGAACGAAAGGACCAGCTGACCGAGCCAGCCATTTCAGACAGGCCCAAGCCCGCAGGGCTAAGCAGCTCCGGGCCGCACCCACCTACCTTTTCTAAACTGACCATTTTCCACACCTCACGTACACTACCCCTCGTGTCCTACACCCCTAACTACAAAGATGATGAACAGGAATATACATTCATATTAAAAACACCCATGCCCTGTCCCTATGTTGAGCCAATGCCAACACATCAGACAGCCATAATTATATCTATGTACTGTATGTTCTTACATACGAGAAGTAGATGTTATATATCTTAGAAGTTAAAACACCCACGCTTGTCCCTAGACCTCGTATATCATTTCCCATGACGAGTATTGATATATGTAACCCGTGCTCAGTCACCCCTTGCATTGTTCCTCTAGTAACTAAGTCTATAATATTAACTGACACCAGCATTGATACGACATAGCGGCACTGTCCTTGTGTCGTATTGTGCCAAGTACAGATCAACCAGGTTTCATCACCTTATTAGGACGACGACTATAATGTCATCGTTCATCGATGTATGCAATCCTTAGTTTAAGTATTAATATTAACATTCCCTAACATCTTGTCTTGCCAGACTAAGCTTCTGCAGACCCATCGCCCCATAAATCTATGTATTCAATCCTTAGGTTAAGTATTTTTATCCTCCATTGTGTTCACCTTTTTCCTTTACTTTTCCACAATTGTCATACGTCTTCCCCTTGCCTCCTTCGTATCCACAGTCCACACTACGCCAATTTACTTTGTGTCATACACCTCTTACCCCAACCAGAGATTGTATAAGATAACCTGGTTACCAGTATCTGTCATAAGTACCCCGAAACAATAACTAAGTACCCCTACGAACTGCCGCTGTTGTTGGTATATTTATATTTAATAGAAAACGCAGTTCCCAGGGCCAACTAATAGTATCCATAACCCCTCGGACTGATCACATAACTCTATCTTTTCCAGACTCATATACCACCCCATAGTTGCATTCCCCGGTAGCATTTGGCTAACGTATTCTACTGCCTTTTCAAACTTCCATATCAATTGTAGCCTAATGCCACCCCCACGCCCAGGGACCTTAGGGGCAAATTTCCCTGTAGCCCTTGAACTCTCCCCCCCCCTCTCATTAAGACACCCGCGCTTCTCGACTCTTGTCCGACCTAGCCTCTCTCTCATACCTCTTGAAGATCCTTGAATTGTCCGTTGCTAACGCTCTCCAACCTTTTATATATATGCTCCTATCCAGCCTACCTTCACTTAGTAGGCCAGAACAACATTAGAACTTTACTAGCCCCTTGCATGCCATCTATTCTCTTACAACCCATTCACAACCCTGCACCCAATGGTCGTCGGTGCGAGGCTAGCCGCCTCGCCAGTAACTAACTTCTATTGCCATACTTCCAGATAAATGTGGCAGAGTTAGCAACCCAGTCTCCACCACATCCAGCAAACCCTACAATTAACAACCAGCCTAGTAAAACCAGCTAGCTAAGGCACCTTCGGTTTTGGTATTAAGGACACCCACATCTGTCTCATACACAGAGGGTTATTACAAACACTGGTGATATGGCAAGCCCCTAGCCACAGCCGCCGGACGACTATCACAGAGAGAGGGCACCCAGCTCCCCCTTTTTGCCCACCCGAGGAGGGAGACCCCCACCCCCGCGGAGGTATATCTGGCCCCTGTTTTGACTTCCGAGTCATTGCCAGGTAGCACAGGAATTCTTCCTATCAATGAACTAACCATGCATGAGTAACACCTTTACTAACCTCTATTAACTCACAATAAACCATTTACCTTTCTTGCATGCTCTGATCACTAAATTAGCACCTCAGCTATACCATAGAATGAAGATTGAACAATCTAGAGAGACGCTCCTATCACAGCTGTCCCCATCCTCCTCGCAAAGTAGATCCAGTCTCTCTCCCCTAAATACTTCCAGTATAGCCAAAATAGTACCTCTTACTAAGGCTCAGTTATATGAAAATATAAAGGCTTCCTATAGCCATGTGCCACAACAGTAAATACCATCTTACCTAGTCCCCATATCTATTGAGAGCTCAAATAAGTCCATAAGACTCGAGATCCCTACTGTCTACAGGGCCCAGAACCGAGCCTATAAATCTAGCTCCCGCCCCCAGTCAAATCAGTTGAAAGCTAGACACCAACCAGGGGTCACTACCCTGCAGTTAACTTCTAGCTCTGCCCTTGTGTTGTTCCGGAGTGAGATTCCAGAGCCAGCAGACTCCGTGGCAGATTTGGATAGAAGGACCTGCCCACGTATTTGAGAACTTCACACATATGGGCCCCCTGGACGGTCGCGGAACCAGTCGTTAGCCCCCAACATCATGGACGCAAGATAACCAGGACCAGACCCATCAGATACTACCCAAGATTCCCTTTAGCAGTACTACATATTACTGTGCTGTTTAGAGATTCACTAATTAATATTTCTACGAAGTGGCTATCTCTTTGCCCCAGTATAATTCATATAACCATTCAATTAGGAAGTGCTAAGCGTACCAGTGTTCATTTATTTAACAGGCGATACTAACTCTCGTAATCAACCATATGCCCAGATATTATTACCTAGAAGGAAACCCTAGTGATATCTGAAGGTTCGCCCACTGATTTGCGTTCTATGTATTTCTGAGACAAGAATATAAAACTTAGATCAGTACCCCCTGAGGTTACTAGAATTCCCGTGCTCTAAAATACGCGTGTCTAATCTAGTCTGTGAACTACTACTTGTGCATCAGAGCTACCAGTAATAAATCTAACAGTGAATATGAATCTATAAGTAACATTGATGGTCTTCGGTATATAAACCTGTGAAATTAAAGCCAGTGATCAGAAGATTAATACCTGAACGTTGGAAGTGGGAGACTAGGCTCCATCCAGATCCACTTATGCTAGTCTTGTTCAATTCTATTATATTGTCTTACACAAGTATTCTGCAGTGGTATATCAATAAACGTGATCGTGTAACTTGCTACCATGTGTTTCTTTGTGTTCTCTATTCCTCATATATTGTATTGTGCATGCAGCCTTATATACCCAGTCAATTAGAACTCACATTACCCAAGTTAAACCTGTAGAAAAACAGGGCATAACAATATTTGTAAACACTAGCCTTTTCAATACTATTGGTTGTGAGTACAATTATAGGCTACCCTATTTTTTCATTACAGTATATCCTAGCCTAATCCCTCTACTTTCTTTAAATATCCAAACAATACAGCTTAACCTGAGAACCTAAGATAGGCCTAGACTAGGCTAACATATAGCGTTTGATTATGCCGAGTGCATAGGCTAACTTACTAACATTGGTAGTAGCTAAAAGTCTGGTAGGCTAAAAGAAAATGTATAAGATTAGAGCCCAAAATTGCTAATGACAAAATTTGCCTACTTATTTTGGGCTATATGGTATGAGATTTTGTTGAAAACTTGGGATTGTTCTTGATCCCTGGCAAGCCTCGAAACCTGAATTTTCAAACTTATTACATTAACATGTGTCAAAATGTAGTCACACTGCACAATATTAATGCATTGAAAGGACTGAATCAGCAAAGCAATAATAGTCAAATATAGCCTACTCAATGTTTGTAAGGAAAACCCCACTAGTCACCAGAGTCCCCCACACACTGTTTCAAATAAAATTTGTGGATTTTCTGTCTGAATTTACTTTACATCCTTAGTATTCTCTAGTCTTGAAAGTGAGGAATAATTAAGGTACATGTATTATGACATACAGTAGATAGGGCAATATAATTAGATCTACTGTCAAAGTGGGTAATTGTGGACACCTGGGGCAATTGAAGACAGGCAATTATAACCTTAATTATAATTATTAAGGATTTCTGTCTTTAGTGGCAAAATTAAAGCTTAATGGTGTTGGGTGTGATAAAATTGTTAAGACCCCTAGGCCTATATATTAAATAATGAGGATTTTATGGACTCATCTTAATTGCAGCCGGTGTCCACAATTACCCCCTTTTACGTTATGTATTTCTATCCACCAATGATAGGGTATCTCAAGCTCTTTTCCTCACATTTTTATCGACAACTCTAAGTATGCCTGATTATGTGAGCAATCCGTAAGAAATTGGGCGAGGCCTTACAAAGATATTTGCCTAACTACATGGTAACCTAGCCTTTACCAAACTATATGGTAGCCTAGCCTTTGAGGGGGAAGTAAAGAACATGAGAATATCCTCCAATCTTGAAACTGCTAATGAATAACCTACTCATTGATGTATAAATCATAACTATTAGTGATGAAGCTTCTATTCAGATTACCCAAGAACAAAAATAATTGTCAAAATTGGAAGAATTGTATACAGTATAGGCTAATAAAGGTTCAGTATTATCCAAGCAACCTTTCGCGGCGATTCGCACGCTCTTAGCCAAGACCGTTAAGTTCACTTCTATTTTGTCCGCTTCTTAAGTTGAGGGGAGCCTCACCTTTCCAGGAATTATTTTCATTAATATATATATTGTCTGCAGGAGGGCAAATAATGGAAAGGGTTGTGTTAGCGGGCGTACCATCCACTTTTTATACAAAGTCGCACGTTCACAGTTAAATTCGCATCTAATTTGACTGCTGTTATTTTCCCCTGGTGGTAATATATATGATGATGACAATAAGTCATGGGAGGTGAGGGGGACAAAGCCTTCCACAGCCCATTATTGTATCCCACGGATGGTAACAAAACAATTTACTCAACACCTGGCTGTGGGATACAATAATGATTTGAGGGAAGCTTTGTTTCCTATCACCTTCCAAGACTTTTGTCATCATTATATACAGTATATTACCAGCAGGAGCAAATAATAGCAATCAAATTAGGGGTCAATGTAACTGTAAGCGTGCGACTATGTAAACAAAGCGGGGTATTATTCTAGATCCGGTTTCACAGCACACTCATCAATTTATATGGCTTCTATGAATTTGTCATATACCATACTTCATTCCAATATCGGTCAGTAGTGATGCAAATGGAATTATAATTACTGTGAAAAGGTTAATATTTACCTCCTGTTATCCACAGCCAAAGCTGAAGATTGCGGAGTAAATACCGTAGACTTCATTCACGTTTTTTTTTGGCGACCGTCAATCTTTTATTAATTTAATACCAAACCAGCGGGGGTGTGGAGTCGGCAGCCCCCACCTAATATACTAGGTTAGGTTAGGTAAGGTTGTTAGGTTAGGCTAATATTACCCCTTATTTTCGTCTTTTACCCCGCAATTTCCCTGATCTTCATAGCCCTCCCCACTAGTGGGGGCAGTGTTTTTAGATTGTTGGATAATGGGTAAATACTCATTTCCGCCAGTCCTTAGTATAAAACAACACTGTATGTTAAAGAAAACTGAGAAAAAGAAAAACACAAAACGCTAAATTCGCTGTGAAACCGGAACTAGAATTTTACCCAAAGCGGACGATACGCCCGCTGACACAACCCTTACCCGAATAATGTATTAAAATAAAATAAAATAAAATAAACGGTCAAATTAGACGCATAGAGGATATGACCGTGAACATGCAAAAGTTTACTTGAATGAACAAAATAAAATAAAATAAAAATAATTACATAGCCTAGGCCTTAATAAATAAAAACATTGAGAAAAACTTAGTTTCAATATTAAATATAAGTGCAATTTTACCCAAATTGGGCCTACATCAACTATAGCCTAGCTGCTATTTTGTTTTTGTTGAGTAGAAAACAAATATATACCGGTATAGGCCTATAGGCTATACAGTATATATAAATAAAGAAGCTCAAGTGAGAATTGCCTGGCGCGACCGCAGCCGCTCCAAGGACGCGTGCCCCCAGGGAGGGGGCAGGGATAGCTGTGGCGGTTTGGCTCCCGGAAACTGCTCCCCACGGTCGGCAGCCTGCTGCTCCACTGTCGGTGATCTTGTCCCCGGACGGGAGGGTCGGCAGCCATCCATGGTCGGCACTTTCGGGAGGTGGTCCCACGGCGTAGACGCCGCCACTCCAGGCCACTCCAAAGACGTCGGCCTGGTTTGTCGACAACCCCGACACAGACAGAGGGCTGGTCTTACAACACCAAACAGACAACCTATATATCCTTAATAACATTCATCAGCATACCCATACTCCCCACCAAGCCCTCTACACCCCATCATCTCCTGATATCACCTTTTGCTCCCCTGAACTCGCCCCCACAACATCCTGGAGGGTGGTCAGAACCTTGGGCTCAGACCACCTCCCGATCATTATCACCACCAAAACAAGACTCACCCCCGCTAGCCACAGACACACTTACACTAAATATAAAAGAGCTAACTGGGAAGCTTTCACAAATGAGACAGAACAACACTTTGAAACCTTAAACAGTACACCTATCACTAACATCAACAATGCTGTACACACATTCAACACAACTATCCAAAACGCCGACAAGAAACACATTCCAAGAGGTAACATAAAAAAACACAACCCCAACTTCTCACCAGAAATTCAAAACCTCATCATACAACGCGACACACTGAAACACTCCCCAACACCCCACACACAAGACATCATTCAACAAATTCAAGCACTCAACATCCAGATTAACAGTAAAATACAAGAACAACAAACACTAAATTGGAATAACTTCCTACAAACACTCGATCACAAAACAAACCCCAAAAAACTCTACAAAACACTAAACAGCATCACACTTTCCAACAGCAACACAACACAATCACATGCTGCAATCACAACAACTGTCTCTACTCCTTCACGTAAACAACAAGCAAACACTCTCATCAATCACTTCTCTCATGTCAGTCACCTAAAACCCCACAAAGACGACCGACGTGTCATCCGACGAAAAAGACAATTCCCCACAGACCCTGACTATACACCCTTCACCAACAACCAGACAAAGCATATCATCAACAATCTCAAGCTCTCACCCGCCTGTGGCCTAGACAACATAAGCATCATTCACCTCAGACACCTGGGACCACAAGGCATACAAGCACTCACTAACATATCAAACTACAGCTACTCACACAACACAATACCAGACATCTGGAAACATTGTATCATTATCACATTCCCCAAACCTAACAAAGACCCCACACTACCCTCCTCACACTCCTTTGTACCCCCTCCAAAGTCATAGAGCGTCTTGTACTACAACTGATGACACCTGACTTACCCCTTTCTCCAACACAACACGGCTTCAGGCCATTGCACTCCACAAACACTCTTCTTACAGACCTTACACAAAGAGCTTTTGACGGCATCAACGCAGCTAGACCACCACACAGATCAGTACTTGCCACACTCGACATTAGTAAAGCCTTCGATGCCATCCCCCGCCACAACCTAACAAACAAAATCTACAACACATACATGCACAACAACACAAAAAGATGGCTGGCCAACTTCTTAGCAGGCAGATGTGCACACGTATCTTTTGCCGGTCAGTCATCTAGCATTAGAAATTTCCTAAACGGAGTCCCGCAAGGATCCGTCCTGTCGCCCGCACTCTTGAATCTGTACATGCATCATATAAATACACCAAATTCACCCCAAATAACTATAGCCTCCTACGCAGACGACATAACACTCACAAGCATGCACCAAAACCCAGACACAGCAACAAGACTCCTTCAAGACTATCTCGACACATTACATGAATGGTGCACTACAAACAGACTCAATTTAGCCCCAGCTAAATCCACTGCAACCCTCCTCACAAGCTGGACAGGAGATCACGATTACGTCCCGGGACTCAACATATACAACACACCCCTAACACACACACACACACACACACAAAATCCTAGGAGTAACATACGACACCCAAATGACATTCAAACAGCACACCACAAACACAAAAAAGAAACTGACACCCAGACTTAATGCCCTCAGATCACTTGCCCACACGAAATTTGGACACAACAAAGAAACCACCACCACAGTCTACAAACAATACATAAGATCAGTTATGGAATACGGCAAGCCCGGCCTGGGCTTCCAACCTAGCTGAAACACATCATAAGACCTTACAGACCATTCAAAATAAAGCCCTGAAAATCATCACAGGATGCACAGCTACGACACCCACAGATCACCTACATCAAGAAACCAAAGTCCTCAAAGTCAAAGATCATCTAGACATGAGAGGCACACAATTCCTGGCAGCAGCCTCCACGAATCAACACCACCCACTACACTACATGGCTACATACCCACAGACACCAAGAAATATCAAAACAACACCCAGCACACGCTATCATACACAAATACTGTCTTCTCTCCCTCCCTGCCCACCCCAAACCAACTTCCGGAAGCACATCCATACTCATATCACTCGCTGTTCCATTCACTCACTCATAGACAACCCGCAGCTGCAAGCACGACCTCCCGAAATCCATCCTTCTGGATCCTCCCTTCCTCGCGAGGACAGAGTCCACCTGGCCAGGCTGAGATGCGGACACCATCCGGCTCTCCTGAGCTATCAGAAGAGACTGGATGACTCCGTCGTCGACACCTGCCCGGGTTGTAACACAGCACTCCATACCATTAAACACATCATAGAAGACTGCATTTCACACAACCACTTACGCCAACAACACAATTTACACTCTTTGAGAGCTCTGTGGGAAAGCCCGACCGTGGCCATGGCCTTCCTTAGGGACTCAGGGCTGTTCGGCCAGGCAGCTTAGGGAACAACAACAACAACAACAACAACAACAACAGAAGCTCAAGTAGTATTTGAACTTAGCACACCAGAATTTGCCAGACTAGCCTATATTGTGTATTGAACTTCAATTGAAGGTAAATACTTCTAAATAGTGGGCTAGGCCTATTGTAAGATTCCTATAGCCTAGCCTAGTTGTTACATTTTGGTCAGAAATGGAAGACTTAGGCTAGACTTTGTAATTGAAAGTGCTCATGCTTGATAATACGGTACACTAAACACTAAGGCCACGTCATACAGAACTCGAACGTCGGGCGACCTACTCCCGAACAGGGTGACTTGCATATTTGAGGCGAATTCAACCGATATTGTCCCGAAGTTGGTAGAAGAAGAACATCCCCAGACAATGCCCCGAACAAGACTCGAATGTAACCCGATACTCCCGAGCGACTTACGACAAAAACCCGAACATGATTCGAATATAAACCGATGAAGGCCAGAGCATGACCCGACTAAACTCAAATATACCCCGAATCAGCCGACCAGTTTCAACTGAGGTACGAAGATCAGCCGACCTTCAACCAATATGAAAGAACCTATGACGAACACCAACCGGATCGGACGACCATCACATGATTTTAACACGATGCTAACTAACGAATGTGGGAAGACAACTTCCAACTCTCCAACCCAAGAGTGAAACACTATTCTCAGACTTTCTTCTATTCAAATGCTGAGCTCTGGAACTCTCTCCCAGAATCAGTCTTTCCCTTTTCCTATGACTTAAATTGCTTCAAACTCCGTGTGTCCAGGCATTTTAGCTCGAATGTCCCTTGATTTCGGCCCTGTCACTCTTTGAAATCTGGGGGAGGCACTCGCTGCAGGCAGTTATGCCTTCTGTCTCCCTCATTCACATAGAAAAAAAACAAAACAAAAACATAAACTGTACCTGCCCTATAGTGTGAACCTCTATAAAGAATGTATTGGCGTTGTAGAAGGGGGATGTTAAGGGGGCCCACCTCTCTTTTTTTTTCTTCTCTTTTCTCCCTCTCTCTTTGGCTTGTATCCATTCGGCTCCATTCAGCCAACTGTTTTAAGACGTTTATCCCCATCCAGGTGTCGATTTCTTCCTGGCGAGCGATAGGGAGCCAGCATTGTATGGAGAAATCCGGCTTTGCCGGAGAAATTTTTCTATCGAAAAATGTACAAATTTAGCTTACTCTCAAAACAAAAATATATATATATATGTCCGCTGAACATAATGGCGGTGTTTAGATTATTCTATCATCAATATTGGATTTTATAGAAATAAATCTATAACGATAGTTTTTCGCGCTTATAGAATCCATTCCGCAGCAAAATATTAACTCTCAGTCGGTTTTCACCCATAATAATTGCTTTTTATATTTTGTTGTTTTCATGAACGGCAAGAGGAAAGGTTATTCTATAAGATTTCATCAACAACAACAACAAAAATAACAATATGTGAAATTTCACCGTAGGTGAACGCATATCTTCAGTCCGCCCGTATTTGCCCTAACTTTCAGTCGGTTTTCACCCATTATAATTCTTTTTTATATTTTTTTGTTTTATGAACGGCAAGAGGAAAGGTTATTCTATAAGATTTCATCAACAACAAGAACAAAAATAACAATATGTTGAATTTCACCGTAGGTGAATGCATATCTTCAGTCCGCCAGTATTTGCCCTAACTTTCAGTCGGTTTTCACCCATTATAATTCTTTTTTATATTTTTTTGTTTTATGAACGGCAAGAGGAAAGGTTATTCTATAAGATTTCATCAACAACAAGAACAAAATTAACAATATGTTGAATTTCACTGTAGGTGAAAGCATATCTTCAGTCCGCCCGTATTTGCCCTAACTTTCAGTCGGTTTTCACCCATTATAATTATTTTTTATATTTTTTTGTTTTATGAACGGCAAGAGGAAAGGTTATTCTATAAGATTTCATCAACAACAAGAACAAAAATAACAATATGTTGAATTTCACCGTAGGTGAAAGCATATCTTCAGTCCGCCTGTATTTGCCCTCCCCATTTTTACCAATACATTGGTGGTGGTGGTAATGATGATGGTGATGAATATGGTGGTGGTGGTGATGATGATAGTGATGATGATGATGATGGTTTTGGTGGTGGTGGTAGTGATGATGGTGATAACTATGGTGGTGGTGGTGATGATGATAGTGATGATGGTGATGAATATATTGGTGGTGGTGATGATTATGGTGATGATGATGATAATGATTGTCTTATTCGTCACTTTATCTGGGGATTGTCGTGTTTTGTTCGAGTAATTCGGTTGATAATCGGTTTATTGTCTCCCTATATTCATATGATTCGGGTTATTATCTACTTATTTTCGGCTTTATATTCGACTCATGTTCGGGTAGTTCGGGTAGTTCGTGTTAACTTCGTCAATGGAAATTACAGCAGAACATCGGCCGAAACAAAAGAACGTAACAGGAATGTAAGCCGACCGTAACCCGACCGAGAGCCGACCTTATTTTAACAGTTTTTACACCCGAATATCGGCTAGAAGTTAACGCATGCACTAACTTCTGGCCGAATCAGAAGATATTCGTCTGCACCCATGAACATCCCCAGAACTTCCCCAGAATCAACAATATCATTGGCCGAATTGACCCGAATCAACCCGAACTTTCTGAAATTTGATTTTTTTTTGCAAGTCATCCTGTTCGGGAGTAGGTCGTGCGACGTTCGACTTCTGTATGACGCGGCCTTATTTCGCACTACCTTCGGCTACTCTCATTTCTCTCTCATCCCTGTTTCTTATCATATCAGTTTATATATAATCATATTCTTGGATAATAGGCTAGCCTAAGCTAAATACTACAACAGAATATGGCTTGTTGGTGTACATGCGCGATTTAGAGCTAGGAACCTGTATTTATTAATATGTTGACAATTCATTGTTGTGTTTGTGCAAGTCAACATAATATGCTTTGAACACTATATTGGTGGTCTAAATCATGTTTTGGGCAACAATAATGCAAGTCAACCCATGGAAACGTTTGTTTGACAATGTTTGTTTACTACTTCAGGCCTACCAACTGGTGCGCGCCTGTGGAACAGAGCTACCAACACTTCCGAAAAAATTTCCTTCCAAGGAATTCTTTAAGAATACCGAAGGGAAAGAAAATTCCTTGGAAGGGAAAGGAAAGTTAAGGGAAGGTATGGATTTTTAAGAATACGACTCTACTTAGAGTCGTATTCTTAAAAACCCATACCTTCCCTTAACCCGGGAACTGACGGAAGACTCTTAGAGCCGTATTCTTAAACAATTCTTTCCCTTCGAAAATGAAAGGAAGGAATTTTCTTTCGATTTGGTATTCTTAAAAAATCCTTCCCGTTCCTTTCCCTTGGGAAGGAAAAATCTTTCCCTTAAACAGGGGAAAATATTGGAATTTGAAGGACTCTCACTAGGCAGGTCTTCAGTTTTCCCTTCGTCATTTTGTTCATAACATTCTTATATAATTGGAGTCAGTGTGACTAAATATTGGATTTGACCACTATGTAATTTTATTAACATGATATAATGCACGATATTGAAAATGATATTGAAAATAAAGTAATGTTATTAAAAGTTTTAGAAGACCACTGATCTCGGAGGCTCGGCGTGAATTCGCGTGCGGACGATTCGGGCAATTTCGGGCTGCCAGCTGATAGCCTATTCCTCATCTTATACATATTTTGATTATTATTGATTTTCATTGGTTTACTGATGTAGCCCTTTCAAAGCATCAATTTTGTGCACGGTGTGAATATATTTTGGCACGTGTTAATGCAATAAGTGTCAACATTACCAGGTTTTGAGGCTTGCCAGAGATACGCTATCAACAATTCCCAGTAATACCATACTTTACATAACTAAAAATAGCTAGGCATATACTGTAATATTAATATAAATTTGTGGGCTAACAGTAATAGTGGTCAATCATCTTATATACTAATTTAGCCTACCTTACCAGTACCACATATTGGGTTAGGCTAGGCGGCTAGGCCTAGGCTTAGCCTACAGCCTACAGTAGGCTACATCATCATGTAAGCTAGCCTAGCCCAGGCTAATCTATTTTTCTTATGAATTTCATGACTCATATAGGATTGTAGGCCTATTTTTTTTTCTTAGGCTACATCCCCACTGAATAAACTAACCTAGGCTAGTCTCTGTCCCTCTAGGCTAGCCCATCATAATGTTCAAGCCAACATTTGTTAGATTTTGTCAGAATTGGCTCACCTCAGATAGGCTATCAGGATTTTAAAATGTTGTGAATTTATTAGGCCTATGGGAAGGATGTAGTATTTGGACATACTACATGGCGCCTGCCTTGGTTTACACTACGCTGAACGGCGGCAGCAGTGAACGCTCGCGATCATGTTCCAGTCTATTTTGACTGCCGCAGGATTCAATAATAGGTTGACGGGGTCCTCGCCCCCCCCCTCCCCCAATTACATGTTGTTATCATCATATATTATATTGCCAGCAGGGGAAAAATAACCGTTAAAATAGACGGGAACGTAACCACGCGCACTACCTATGTAAACATGACGACCGTACACCCGGATACATCCTTCACGATTCATGACTTTTGACTGTTTTTTTTAAGTAATTTGCCCCCTGCTGGCAAAATGCCTATATATGATGATGACAATAAGTCATGGGGGAGTGAGGGGGGCCCTCAACCTAATGTTGTATCCCACGGCAGTCAATATAGACGGAAACGTGATCGCGTGCGTGCGAGTAGTGTAAACAAGGCAGGTGATAAGCTCGAAATTCCTCGAATACTACATCCTTACCTTTATTACTTTATATTATAGAAAGTCCGAGTTACCTTTTCACTATAATATTTTCCCTGATTTTCATAGCCTTGTACACTATCAGGGAGCGTGTTTTTAGATTATTCGGTAGCTACCGGGTATCTTAACTACAGTTCAAGGAGACTACAGCAGCAGTTTGCACGCTCTCTGCGTTTATTTTTAATTTGACAGTGTTTGGTGGACATAATTGTCATCATCATATTCATATATAATGCCAGCAGGAGGCAAATAACCACTCGCAGAGGGATGATTTCAGAAAAAAGTGGCAAAATCTGACGCATAGAGCGTGCGGCGGCTCGCTTGGTGTAGTGACTAGCGTCTCGGACTTCCACCCAGAAGGCCCGGGTTCGCGCCCACGCTCGGCGCATTAAAGATTTTTCACAAGCACTGAGTCGTTACCATCCCTCATGAGCAAAGGGATGGGGTAGTAGTACAGGAACCCAATGGAAATACGCCTAATCGGCCTTATTGAGCTATCCTTAGCTAGCTTAGCATGCGCTAGCTTTAAGAACTATTATTATTATTATTTATTAATATTGCCGCAGTGTCTGCTTGAATATTGTCATCATATTAGCCTAATCAAAACAAAATCCCTTGAAAAACATATTTGTAAACACTAGCCTATTCAATACTATTGGTTGTGAGTACAATTATAGGCTACCCTAATTTTTCATTACAGTATATCCTAGCGTAATCCCTCTACTTTCTTTAAATATCCAAACAATATAACTTAACCTGAGAACCTAAGATAGGCCTAGGCTATGCTAATATACAGTGTTTGATTATGCCGAGTGTATAGGCTAACTTACTAACATTGGTAGTTGCTAAAAGTCTGGTAGGCTAAAAGAAAATGTATAAGATTAGAGGCCAAAATTGCTAATGAAAAAATGTGGCTACTTATTTTGGGCTGTATACAGTATGGTATGAGATTTTGTTGAAAACTTGGGATTGTTCTTGATCCCTGGCAAGCCTCAAAACCTGAATTTTCAAACTGATTACATTAACATGTGTCAAAATGTAGTCACACTGTGCACAATATTAATGCATTGAAAGGACTGAATCAGCAAAGCAATAATAGTCAAATATAGCCTACTCAATGTTTGTAAGGAAAACCCCACTAGTCACCAGAGTCCCCCGCACACTGTTTCAAATAAAATTTGTGGATTTTCTGTCTGAATTTACTTTACATCCTTAGTATTCTCTAGTCTTGAAGGTTAGGAATAATTATGGTATTATTACATACAGTACATACAGTGTTGGAACATCAGTGCTTCCAGCAGCTGTGGTGGGTGGATCGGTATCAGACATATTATGATCAGTATGGCAGTGGTGGACAAGTCCCCGTCAGTTTTTAGTGTGTACGGGTCAGCGAAAGAACGTGACACCGGATCTAATTGCACATTATATTGGGCTGCACAAGGAAGGCCAGTTAGTGAAACAAATAGTGCAAGCCACTGGTGTATGTGAGTAATCGGTAAGAAATTGGGCGAGGCCTTACAAAGATATTTGCCTAACTACATGATAACCTAGCCTTTGCCAAACTATATGATAGCCTAGCCTTTGAGGGGAGAGTAAAGAACATAAGAATATCACCCAATCTTCAAAACTATACTAATGGATAGCTAATATGATGAATAACCTACTCAAGAACATTATGTTCTTATGTTCTTATTGATGCCTAAATCACAACTATTGGTGATTCATCTTTTATTCAGATTACCCAAGAACAAAAATCAATTTAAAAATTGGGAGAATCTTATTTAAAGGTTCAGTATTATCCAAGCAACCTTCCGCGTCGATTTGCACGCTCTGGGCCATGACCGTTAAGTTCACTTCTATTATGTCCGCTTCTTAGGTTGAGGGGGGCCTCACCTTCCCAGGAATTATTGTCATCAATATACAGTATATATTGTTTGCAGAAGGGCAAATAACAAATAATGGTAAGGGTTGTGTTAGCGGGCGTACTGTCCACTTTGTTTACAGTCGCACGCTCGCAGTTACATTCGCGTCTAATTTCATTGCTGTTATTTGCCCCTGCTGGTAATATGTATGATAATGACAACAAGTCATGGGGATGATGGGGGGTGAGCCCCCCTCAAACCATTATTGTATCCCACGGCAAAACAATTTACCCAACACCTGGCCGTGGGATACAATAATGGTTTGAGGGGTGCTATGTCCCCTCACCCCCCATGACATTGTCATCATCATATACAGTATATTATTAGGGGCAAATAACAGCAGTCAAATTAGACGTGAATTTAACTGGGTGTGCGCTAATATGGAAACAAAGCAGGCGGTACGCCCGCTAACACAACCCTTACCAAAATAGGGAAGGATGTCATGTTGTGCGCTCGCACTTACGTTCCCATCCATTTCGACGCTATATTTTCTGCTATTTGCCCCCTGTCATTACTGCATGAATACTAGGTTAGGTTAGGTTAGGTTGTTTGGTTAGGCTAATGTATTTTTATATCCAAAGGCATCCGCATAGTGTAAACAAGGTGGGCGGTACTGCCGGTACACCCGGTAACTACATTCTTGCCCAAAATAATGTATAAAAATAAAAAACGGTCAAATTAGATAATTAATAAATAAATATCGGTAGCCTAAATATAAACATTGAAACAAACTAGTTTCAATAGCATAGTAAATCTACTATGGGCCATGAATTGCAATTTTTACCAAATTGGGCCAGATCAAATATAACCTAGCTTTTATTTTTTGTTCACTGAATAGAAAACAAATCTAGCCTAGGCCTATATAATATATAGGCTAGGCCTACAGAAGTTCAAGTTAGTATTTGAACTCAGCACACCAGAATATGTCAGGCTATAATGTGTATTGAACTTTGAAGGTAAATACTTCTCAATAGTGGGTTATTGTGCGATTCCTATAGCCTAGTTGTTAAGTTTTGGTCAGAAATGGAAGACTTGACCTTGTAATTGAAAAGTTCTCATGCTTGATAGGCCTATACGGTACACTAATTCGCACTACATTCGGCTAATCTAATTTATCTCCATCCCTGTTTCTTATCATATCAGTTTATATGTAATTATATTCTTGGATAATAGCCTATAGGCTAGGTCTAAATACTACAACAAAATATAGCTTGTTGGTGTACATGCGCGATTTAGAGCTAGGATCCTGTATTTATTAATATCATGTTGACAATTTATTCTTGTGTTTGTGCAAGTCAACATAATATGCTTTGAAGACAATATTTGTGGTCTAAATCATGTTTTGGGCAACAATAATGCAAGTCAACCCTTGGAAACGTTTGTTTGACAAGGTTTGTTTACTACTTCAGGGAGTTCAGGCATACCAACTGGTACGCGCCTAGCTTCGCCTGTGGAACAGAGCTACCAACACTTCCGAAAAAAATTCCTTCCAAGGAATTCTTTAAGAATACCGAAGGGAAAGAAAATTCCTTGGAAGGGAAAGGAAAGTTAAAGGAAGGTATGGGTTTTTAAGAATACGACTCTTAAAAGTTCCCCCGGCGGACTGCGGGAAGACTCTTAACCCGTGGAGCCCCGGCTAGTTTTGTAATGTTTGCGCACCAGAACCTGGCCGGTTTTCAAAAAATGGTTTTATTCCAGAAACAATAGCGAATGGGTTAGGAATGAAGGAAAAACCACGAAAAACCGCTCAAAAAGCTTAAAAAATGGTCCTACAGAGCCCCCGAAAACGGATTTTATAAGAGTAAAAAATTGAAGGCAATTATCCCAAAAAAACAGGTTATTGCGCGCTTGCGCGCACGCACGTGGACTTTGAGAGTTTTCAACCATCGGCACGGTTGCGTGGGATACGTACACAGTTCCCATACAAATCTGAGCCCTCTTGAGTGGCTACACCTGAGGTTACGGTCGGCGCAATTAGGGTGACGCGCCAGGCGCGTCTCTGGGGCTGTGCGTTACATACATCGCCGACGCGTCAGGCGCGTCGCTGGGGCTGTACGGGTTAAGAGTCAGAGAAAAAAAACAAAATTTAAACATCGAAAAAAAAAAAAAAAAAATTTTTTGTTTTGCCCCTGGGCCATGCAAAATATCACTCCTCTACCTCCCTTTCTTCCCCACTTTCCTCCCCTCCTTCAGTTATCACCTATTTTCCCTGTTATTCCCTTATTCTGAGGTATATTTTCGTGCTAACATTAGCGAGTTGGTAGCAGGGCATTGACATCACTGTTAGCAAGCGAGTGCAAGAGAGAGAGAGAGTATCGATCGACAGTGTCTCAGTGGCCTTGGGGGAAATTGGCGGGAAAGCAGGTTGCCTCACCCATACATTATGCAACTCCCGGCCTGTATCTCCGATTTTGACCATCCAAACGCTGGTTTCACTCGTTTTATTGTTGTAACAGGTTAATACCTTTATAATCAACCTATAATAGGCGCGTTAGGATAAGTATTAATGCTATTTATGGTAAAATGAATATTTTAGTGATGGAAACAGCTCAAATACGTCAGCACATGGAGAGGTGTCTAATTACCCCCATGCGCACTTCTTAGGTTAACTTTCCTTTCCCTTCCAAGGAATTTTCTTTTCCTTGGAAGGGAGAGGAAAGTTAAGGGAAGGTATGGGTTTTTAAGAATACGACTCTTAAAAAAAAAGTCATATTCTTAAAATCCAATACCTTCCCTTAACTTTCCTTTCACTTCCAAGGAATTTTCTTTCCCTTCGGTATTCTTACATACAGTGTTGGAACATCAGTGCTTCCAGCAGCTGTGGTGGGTGGATCGGTATCAGTCATTATTATGATCAGTATGGCAGTGGTGGACAAGTCCCCGTCAGTTTTTAGTGTGAACGGGTCAGCGAAAGAACGTGACACCGGAACTAATTACACATTATATTGGGCTGCACAAGGAAGGCCAGTTAGTGAAACAAATAGTGCAAGCCACTGGTGTATGTGAGTATTCGGTAAGAAATTGGGCGAGGCCTTACAAAGATATTTGCCTAACTACATGATAACCTAGCCTTTGCCAAACTATATGATAGCCTAGCCTTTGAGGGGAGAGTAAAGAACATAAGAATATCACCCAATCTTCAAAACTATACTAATGGATAGCTAATATGATGAATAACCTACTCATTGATGCCTAAATCATAACTATTGGTGATTCATCTTTTCTTCAGATTACCCAAGAACAAAAATCAATTTAAAAATTGGAAGAATCTTATTTAAAGGTTCAGTATTATCCAAGCAACCTTCCGCGTCGATTTGCACGCTATGGGCCATGACCGTTAAGTTCACTTCAATTATGTCCGCTTCTAAGGTTGAGGGGGGCCTCACCTTCCCAGGAATTATTGTCATCAATATACAGTATATATTGTTTGCAGAAGGGCAAATAACAAATAATGGTAAGGGTTGTGTTAGCGGGCGTACTGTCCACTTTGTTTACAGTCGCACACTCGCAGTTACATTCGCGTCTAATTTCATTGCTGTTATTTGCCCCTGCTGGTAATATGTATGATAATGACAACAAGTCATGGGGATGATGGGGGGTGAGCCCCCCTCAAACATTATTGTATCCCACGGCAAAACAATTTACCCAACACCTGGCCGTGGGATACAATAATGGTTTGAGGGGTGCTATGTCCCCTCACCCCCCATGACATTGTCATCATCATATACAGTATATTACCAGGGGCAAATAACAGCAGTAAAATTAGACGTGAATGTAACTGCGAGTGTGCTAATATGGAAACAAAGCAGGCGGTGCGCCCGCTAACACAACCTTTACCAAAATAGGGAAGGATGTCATGTTGTGCGCTCGCACTTACGTTCCCATCCATTTCGACGCTATATTTTCTGCTATTTGCCCCCTGTCATTACTGCATGAATACTAGGTTAGGTTAGGTTAGCTTGTTTGGTTAGGCTAATGTATTTTTATATCCAAAGGCATCCGCATAGTGTAAACAAGGTGGGCGGCACTGCCGGTACACCCGGTAACTACATTCTTGCCCCAAAATAATGTATAAAAATAAAAAACGGTAAAATTAGATAATTAATAAATAAATATCGGTAGCCTAAATAGGCCGATAAACATTGAAAAAAACTAGTTTCAATAGCATAGTAAATCTACTATGGGCCATGAATTGATATTTTTTACCAAATTGGGCCAGATAAAATATAGCCTAGCTTTTATTTTTTGTTCGCTGAATAGAAAACAAATCTAGCCTAGGCCTATATAATATATAGGCTAGGCCTACAGAAGTTCAAGTTAGTATTTGAACTCAGCACACCAGAATATGTCAGGCTATAATGTGTATTGAACTTTGAAGGTAAATACTTCTCAATAGTGGGGTATTGTAGATTCCTATAGCCTAGTTGTTTAGTTTTGGTCAGAAATCGAAGACTTGACCTTGTAATTGAAAAGTTCTCGTGCTTGATATACGGTACTAAAATGCCCCAGAACGAGAAGCCCACCACAGAAGCCACGAACGAACACCACACAGAAACACCCAAAGGAAAGGTCCACAGAACGAAAGGACCAGCTGACCGAGCCAGCCAATTCAGACAGGCCCCAGCCCGCAGGGCTAAGCAGCTCCAGGCCGCACCTAGATACCCCTTCTAAACTGACCATTTTTCCACACCTCATGTACACTACCCCCTCGTTTCCTACACTCCTAACTACAAAGATGATGAACAGGAATATACATTCATATTAAAAACACCCATGCCCTGTCCCGACGTTGAGCCAATGCCAACACATCAGACAGCCATAATTATATCTATGTATGTTCTTACATCCGAGAAGTAGATGTTATATATCTTAGAAGTTAAAACACCCACGCCTGTCCCTAGACCTTGTATATCATTTCCCATGACGAGTATAGATATATGTAACCCGTGCTCAGTCGCCCCCTTGCATTGTTCCTCTAGTAACTAAGTGTCTCTAATATTAACTGCCACCAGTATTGATACGACATAGCGGCACTGTCCTTGTGTCATATTGTGCCAAGTACAGATCAACCAGGTTTCATCACCTTATTAGGACGACGACTATAATGTCATCGTTCATCGATGAATGCCATCCTTAGTTTAAGTATTAATATTAAGATTCCCCAACATCTTGTCTTGCCAGACTAAGCTTCTGAAGACCCATCGCCCCATAAATCTATGTATTCAATCCTTAGGTTAACTATTTTTATCCGCCATTGTGTTCACCTTTTTCCATTTACTTTTCCACAATTGTCATACGTCTTCCCCTTGCCTCCTTCGTATCCACAGTCCACACTACGCCAATTTACTTTGTGTCATACACCTCTTACCCCAACCAGAGATTGTATAAGATAACCTGGTTACCAGTATCTGTCATAAGTACCCCGAAACAATAACTAAGTACCCCTACGAACTGCCGCTGTTGTTGGTATATTTATATTTCATAGAAAACGCAGTTCCCAGGGCCAACTAATAGTATCCATAACCCCTCGGACTGATCACATAACTCTATCTTTTCCAGACTCATATACCACCCCATAGTTGCATTCCCCGGTAGCATTTGGCTAACGTATTCTACTGCCTTTTCAAACTTCCATATCAACTGCAGCCTAATGCCACCCCCACACCCAGAGACCTTAGGGTCAAATTCCCCTATAGCCCCCCTGCACTCCTCCCCTCTCATTATAAGACCCCGCACTTCTCTATTCTTGTCCGACCTAGCCTCTCTCTCATACCTCTTGAAGATCCTTGAATTTCCCGTTGCTAACGCTCTCCAACCTTTTATATATATACTCCTATCCAGCCTACCTTCACTTAGTAGGCCAGAACAACATTAGAACTTTACTAACCCCTTGCATGCCATCTACTCTCTTACAACCCATTCACAACCCGGCACCCAATGGTCGTCGGTGCGAGGCTAGCCGCCTCACCAGTAACTAACTTCTATTGCCATACTTCCAGATAAATGTGGCAGAGTTAGCAACCCAGTCTCCACCACATCCAGCAAACCCTACAATTAACAACCAGCCGAGTAAAACCAGCTAGCCAAGGCACCTTCGGTTTTGGTATTAAGGACACCCACATCTGTCTCATACACAGAGGGTTATTACAAACACTGGTGATATGGCAAGCCCCTAGCCACAGCCGCCGGACGACTATCACAGAGAGAGGGCGCCCAGCTCCCCCTTTTTGCCCACCCGAGGAGGGAGACCCCCACCCCCGCGGAGGTATACCTGGCCCCTGTTTTGACTTCTGAGTCATTGCCAGGTAGCACAGGAATTCTTCCTATCAATGAATGATTAACACCTTTACTAACCTCTATTAACTCACAATAAACCATTTACCTTTCTTGCATACTCTGATCACTAAATTAGCACCTCAGCTATACCATAGAATGAAGATTGAACAATCTAAGAGAGACGCTCATATCACAGCTGTCCCCATCCTCCTCGCAAAGTAGATCCAGTCTCTCTCCCCTAAATACTTCCAGTATAGCCAAAATAGTACCTCTTACTAAGGCTCAGTTATATGAAAATATAAAGGCTTCCTATAGCCATGTGCCACAACAGTAAATACCATCTTACCTAGTCCCAATATCTATTGAGAGATCAAATAAGTCCATAAGACTCGAGATCCCTACTGTCTACAGGGTCCAGAACCGAGCCTATAAATCTAGCTCCCGCCCCCAGTCAAATCAGTTGAAAGCTAGACACCAACCAGCGGTCACTACCCTGCAGTTAACTTCTAGCTCTGCCCTTGTGTTGTTCCGGAGTGAGATTCCAGAGCCGGCAGACTCCGTGGCAGATTTGGATAGAAGGACCTGCCCACGTATTTGAGAACTTCACACATATGGACCCCCTGGACGGTCGCGGAACCAGTCGTTAGCCCCCAACATCATGGACGCAAGATAACCAGGACCAGACCCATCAGATACTACCCAAGATTCCCTTTAGCAGTACTACATATTACTGTGCTGTTTAGAGATTCACTAATTATTTCTACGAAGTGGCTATCTCTTTGCCCCAGTATAATTCATATAACCATTCAATTAGGAAGTGCTAAGCGTATCAGTGTTCAATAATTAACAGGCGATACTAACTCTCGTAATCAACCATATATCCAGATATTGTTACCTAGAAGGAAACCCTAGTGATATCTGAATGTTCGCCCACTGATTTGCGTTCTATGTATTTCTGAGACAAGAATATAAAACTTAGATCAGTACCCCCTGAGGTTACTAGAATTCCCGTGCTCTAAAATACGCGTGTCTAATCTAGTCTGTGAACTACTACTTGTGCACCAGAGCTACCAGTAATAAATCTAACAGTGAATATGATTCTATAAGTAACATTGATGGTCTTCGGTATATAAACCTGTTGAATTAAAGCCAGTGATCAGAAGATTAATACCTGAACGTTGGAAGTGGGAGACTAGGCTCCATCCAGATCCACTTATGCTAGTGTTGTTCGATTCTATTATATTGTCTTACACGAGTATTCTGCAGTGGTATATAAATAAACGTGATCGTGTAACTTGCTACCATGTGTTTCTTTGTGTTTTCTATTCCTCATATCTTGTATTGTGCATGCAGCCTTATATACCCAGTCAATTAGAACTCACATTACCCAAGTTAAACCTGTAGAAAAACAGGGCATAACATTGGCGGCAGCGGTGGTTCTTGATTCGGATAAAAGGTTGCATTACACTGCAAGTTTGGAACAGTAGAAGCATGGCTACATCGCGAAATTGGCAGCCACTCACACACATTCCCAAGTATGATGTAAGCACGTATGATATTGCCACTTACTTAGACATAATAAAACCAGTGTTAGATGTGGCACTTCAAAATGACCGCGAAAAAATCGCCGTTGCATTATTGCACATTAGGCAGTTGGGAAAAGCCGTTTCCCAAATTGCTAAGCAGGTAACGCCAGAGAGTACCTGGAACCAGTTTCGATCCCTCGTGATCCGGACCTTAGGGCCACTTTTGGGTTCCCTCAACTCCCCCAAAATAATACAAATCGACGAGATCAAGTATGAAGGAGATATAAATGTGACCCTCATACAACTCTACAGATACGTGAGGACCACGTATAGCTATGAAGATTACGACCAACAAAGAAATGAACTCTTATTCACCGCATTGTTAAACATCCTCATCGACGAGATCAAGTATGAAGGGGATATAAATGCGACCCTCATACAACTCTACAGATACGTGAGGCCCACGTATAGCTATGAAGATTACGACCAACAAAATGAACTCTTATTCACCGCATTGTTAACCCTTAATTAGCGGCTCACCACATAAGTCGAGTTAAATAAAGCTGGACTATGTGGCGGCGCTCGACATAGGTCGAGTGGCAATTTCAGCACGTAATGTTGCTGAGAGAGAGAGACAAGTGGTGGCAGGAGACTAGCGAGCGTATGACTGCTCCAGACCACCGCGGCGAACCTACTGACACGAATCTCAGCTCCCTCCCCCTCATCGCTACATACTGAATTATATGGGGAAAGTACCGAATTACATGTTTTTTGCACTCGCGTTGCACGGTTATTGCAAGAAAACTAGCCATCATAAAAGGATCGTTATGGTGTCATTCGAAAGCTCTGTTTATGCCCTTTCAGGGATAGGTACTTGTTTTACGTTCTGGGTCTTATTTAGGCATGAAAATGATCACGTAAACAGCCCTATTTTGGCTAAAAACACCCCGCTGTGCGGTACATATAAATAAACCGCATAGGCCGCTCGTAAGGTGTTAAACATCCTCCCACCCCACATCACCGCCCATCTCGACCCGTATGGCTTATTCGAAGAACATATGCTCTCCTTCAGAGAAGAATGCTTACTCAGTTCGATGAATCCCCTATCCAACCCTTCAGCCCCTATCCAAGACTCCGTGCACCCTTCCAAAATGACTTCCGGTGAAAGTCCAACCCCAGTGCACTCTTCCTTGCCTCTATCCTCTCTGACCATCCCTAAATTTTCCCCTGCCCAGCCATCCACCAACGATCATCTTCCATCAATTGTGTTACCCCATAAACCCCATCCTTTTTCTATGCATGTCAAACAAACCCACCAACCCCAGATAACCTCTAACCAGACCGTGACTGCCACCAAGAAGATTCCCAAAATTCGTCCTGTTAAAACCCCAAATCAATACATCAGTCCTCTACCAATAACCCCTGTTCTACACCTAACTCTTCCCCCACCAACCCTCCGCCCCCCCAACAAGCCCCGTATTCTAGCTATGCCTACCTATGTAGGCCTACCACAACATATTTTCCCCATGACCCCAGAAAATAAACCCACCAACCCCAGATAACCTCTAACCAGACCGTGACTGCCACCAAGAAGATTCCCAAAATTCGTCCTATTAACAACCCCAAATCAATACATCAGTCCTCTACCAATAACCCCTGTTCTACACCTAACTCTTCCCCCACCAACCCTCCGCAGCCCCCCCAACAAGCCCCGTATTCTAGCAATGCCTACCTATGTAGGCCTACCACAACATATTTTTCCCATGACCCCAGAAATGTTCAGCTATTCCCCCACCAACAAAATTTCCCTTGTGACAGTTTTCCGTCAGTAGCTTGTGACAGTTTTCAGTCAGTAGCTCCCTTCCACCCCCACACAATTCACCCCTAGAAAACTTCGAAACCCCACACTTGACTCGCCCTCTCATGTCAAACAAACTCACCAGTCCCAGATAACCTCTAACCAGACCGAGACTGCCACAAAGAAAATTCCCCAAACTCGTCCTGTTAACAACCCCAAATCAGTACATCACTCCTCCCTCAATAACCCATGTCCTATGCCTAACTCTGCCCCCACTAATCCTCCCCAGTCCCACATCACCTTTAACCAGACCGAGACTGACACCAAGAAAATTCCCCAAATTCGTCCTGTTAACAACCCCAAATCAATACATCAGTCCTCTACCAATAACCCCTGTTCTACACCTAACTCTTCCCCCACCAACCCGCCGCAGTCCCCCCAACAAATCCTGTGTTCTAACTCGCTCACCTCTCACCACCCTGACCCTCCCACACTCGCCGTTAATCCTCCCCTCACGCGTGACGACCTAGGGACCCAACCATGTTCCCCCCCTTCCCCCAGAAATGCTCAGCTATTTCCCCACCAACAAAATTTCCCTTGTGACAGTTTTCCGTCAGTAGCTCCCTTCCACCCCCCCACAATTCACACCCCTAATAAACTTCAAAACCCCACACTTGACTCACCCCCTCATGACAGACAAACCCACCAATCCCATATAACCTCTAAACAAACTGTCACTGCCACCGACACACCCCACCACTCTGATCCTCCCACACGCGCCGTTAATCCTCCCCTCACGCGTGACGACCTAGGGACCCAACCATGTTCCCCCCCTTCCCCCAGAAATGCTCAGCTATTCCCCCACCAACAAAATTTCCCTTGTGACAGTTTTCCGTCAGTAGCTCCCTTCCACCTCCCCACAATTCACACCCCTAATAAACTTCAAAACCCCACACTTGACTCACCCCCTCATGACAGACAAACCCACCAACCCCAGATAACCTCTAAACAAACCGTCACTGCCACCGACACACCCCACCACTCTGATCCTCCCAGACGCGCCGTTAACCCCCCCCTCACACGTGACCCCCACCAAAGTGATTTCCCCCCCCTCATGCGTACCGAACACCAGCTCACCAGTCGGTCCCCCACCATCATGAGCCCAGCTAAACTTTCAACCTCCACCAATTCCCACCCTGCCAGCCTAACCTCTCACGACCACATTCAGAACGAACAATCACCCCCGTACATAACCCCTACCACCTTTTTCCCCCCTATCTTACCCCCCTCTTCACCGTTACCCCACCCGCCCCAAATTCCACCCCCAAAGATCCCGCTCGACAAAATACCACTCCCATCCCAATCCAACCACAAAACTTTTTCCACCTTGGCTAAACCCCAAAATACTCTCTCTCTCTCACCCCAAACAACATAATCAACCTCTCAACTTCAACCACTCCTCGAAATCCCATCCATGTCTCTCCCGAAAATAAAATCAGTCCAAATTCAACCCCTCTCAAACCACAACCCTGCCTGCCCAGACCCCCCCCACCATCTCCCTATCAAATCCCCACACCCCAAACCTCCAAACCACCCGATCATAGTAAACTCTCAACCTTCAGCCTTACTCACCCTTCCCCAAACCCCACTCACGACCACAACTCTCTACACAATTCAACCCCTCCCCAGCACCAACCTCTTCCGCAACAACAACCCCGACTCGACCTGCCCGTTTCATCTTTAAAACCCCCCTATCACTACCCCCGACCGAAACCACTTAAACCCCCCTCCAAAACTGGCCCCGGGCCAGCTCGCCCCCAGACCCACATTCCTAACGACAGAACTAACGGTATATCCACCCCGCCCTTCCAAAGTGAAAGTGAAACCCCAAGGTCAAAGCCACAACCACCACCACCACCCCTATTACCAGACCGTCACCCAGACTAACGGCGACCCTAAATAACCCCCCCTGATGATGATGAGGATATTATTGTACTTAATTTTTTTTTTATTGTTTTCAATTCCTAAGCGATTGGGCATGATTCTATAAATTTACATGTTTTCCATATACTGTATATATTATTTTTTTCCCTTAGTCATACTACTTTTCTTGTTAACCTACACTTTTCTGACTATCTTTTAAATTTGCTTTATACATTGTTAAACACTTTACCTCTTCTTAATTTCCTGTGTTCTTAATTATCTTTTCTTTCTTAAATTTAAATGTTTTCCATATACTATATATTATATTTTTGTTCCCTTAGTCATACTACTTTTCTTGTTAACCTACACTTTTCTGACTATGCTTCTTTTTACTTCACCCTTGAGGCTCGAGGACGAGCCTATAATGAAGGAGAGGGAAGTAAAATGCCCCAGAACGAGAAGCCCACCACAGAAGCCACGAACGAACACCACACAGAAACACCCAAAGGAAAGGTCCACAGAACGAAAGGACCAGCTGACCGAGCCAGCCAATTCAGACAGGCCCAAGCCCGCAGGGCTAAGCAGCTCCAGGCCGCACCTAGATACCCCTTCTAAACTGACCATTTTTCCACACCTCATGTACACTACCCCCTCGTGTCCTACACTCCAAACTACAAAGATGATGAACAGGATTATACATTCATATTAAAAACACCCATGCCCTGTCCCGACGTTGAGCCAATGCCAACACATCAGACAGCCATAATTATATCTATGTATGTTCTTACATCCGAGAAGTAGATGTTATATATCTTAGAAGTTAAAACACCCACGCCTGTCCCTAGACCTTGTATATCATTTCCCATGACGAGTATAGATATATGTAACCCGTGCTCAGTCGCCCCCTTGCATTGTTCCTCTAGTAACTAAGTGTCTCTAATATTAACTGCCACCAGTATTGATACGACATAGCGGCACTGTCCTTGTGTCGTATTGTGCCAAGTACAGATCAACCAGGTTTCATCACCTTATTAGGACGACGACTATAATGTCATCGTTCATCGATGTATGCAATCCTTAGTTTTAGTATTAATATTAACATTCCCTAACATCTTGTCTTGCCAGACTAAGCTTCTGAAGACCCATCGCCCCATAAATCTATGTATTCAATCCTTAGGTTAAGTATTTTTATCCGCAATTGTGTTCACCTTTTTCCATTTACTTTTCCACAATTGTCATACATCTTCCCCTTGCCTCCTTCGTATCCACAGTCCACACTACGCCAATTTACTTTGTGTCATACACCTCTTACCCCAACCAGAGATTGTATAAGATAACCTGGTTACCAGTATCTGTCATAAGTACCCCGAAACAATAACTAAGTACCCCTACGAACTGCCGCTGTTGTTATTTATATTTCATAGAAAACGCAGTTCCCAGGGCCAACTAATAGTATCCATAACCCCTCGGACTGATCACATAACTCTATCTTTTCCAGACTCATATACCACCCCATAGTTGCATTCCCCGGTAGCATTTGGCTAACGTATTCTACTGCCTTTTCAAACTTCCATATCAACTGCAGCCTAATGCCACCCCCACGCCCAGAGACCTTAGGGCCAAATTCCCCTATAGCCCCCTGCACTCCTCCCCTCTCATTATAAGACCCCGCACTTCTCTACTCTTGTCCGACCTAGCCTCTCTCTCATACATCTTGAAGATCCTTGAATTTCCCGTTGCTAACGCTCTCCAACCTTTTATATATATACTCCTATCCAGCCTACCTTCACTTAGTAGGCCAGAACAACATTAGAACTTTACTAACCCCTTGCATGCCATCTACTCTCTTACAACCCATTCACAACCCGGCACCCAATGGTCGTCGGTGCGAGGCTAGCCGCCTCACCAGTAACTAACTTCTATTGCCATACTTCCAGATATATGTGGCAGAGTTAGCAACCCAGTCTCCACCACATCCAGCAAACCCTACAATTAACAACCAGCCGAGTAAAACCAGCTAGCCAAGGCACCTTCGGTTTTGGTATTAAGGACACCCACATCTGTCTCATACACAGAGGGTTATTACAAACACTGGTGATATGGCAAGCCCCTAGCCACAGCCGCCGGACGACTATCACGGAGAGAGGGCGCCCAGCTCCCCCTTTTTGCCCACCCGAGGAGGGAGACCCCCACCCCCGCGGAGGTATACCTGGCCCCTGTTTTGACTTCTGAGTCATTGCCAGGTAGCACAGGAATTCTTCCTATCAATGAACTAACCATGCATGATTAACACCTTTACTAACCTCTATTAACTCCCAATAAACCATTTACTTTTCTTGCATACTCTGATCACTAAATTAGCACCTCAGCTATACCATAGAATGAAGATTGAACAATCTAAGAGAGACGCTCGTATCACAGCTGTCCCCATCCTCCTCGCAAAGTAGATCCAGTCTCTCTACCCTAAATACTTCCAGTATAGCCAAAATAGTACCTCTTACTAAGGCTCAGTTATATGAAAATATAAAGGCTTCCTATAGCCATGTGCCACAACAGTAAATACCATCTTACCTAGTCCCCATATCTATTGAGAGCTCAAATAAGTCCATAAGACTCGAGATCCCTACTGTCCAGAACCGAGCCTATAAATCTAGCTCCCGCCCCCAGTCAAATCAGTTGAAAGCTAGACACCAACCAGGGGTCACTACCCTGCAGTTAACTTCTAGCTCTGCCCTTGTGTTGTTCCGGAGTGAGATTCCAGAGCCGGCAGACTCCGTGGCAGATTTGGATAAAAGGACCTGCCCACGTATTTGAGAACTTCACACATATGGACCCCCTGGACGGCCGCGGAACCAGTCGTTAGCCCCCAACATCATGGACGCAAGATAACCAGGACCAGACCCATCAGATACTACCCAAGATTCCCTTTAGCAGTACTACATATTACTGTGCTGTTTAGAGATTCACTAATTAATATTTCTACGAAGTGGCTATCTCTTTGCCCCAGTATAATTCATATAACCATTCAATTAGGAAGTGCTAAGCGTATCAGTGTTCAATAATTAACAGGCGATACTAACTCTCGTAATCAACCATATATCCAGATATTGTTACCTAGAAGGAAACCCTAGTGATATCTGAATGTTCGCCCACTGATTTGCATTCTATGTATTTCTGAGACAAGAATATAAAACTTAGATCAGTACCCCCTGAGGTTACTAGAATTCCCGTGCTCTAAAATATGCGTGTCTAATCTAGTCTGTGAACTACTACTTGTGCACCAGAGCTACCAGTAATAAATCTAACAGTGAATATGATTCTATAAGTAACATAGATGGTCTTCGGTATATAAACCTGTTGAATTAAAGCCAGTGATCAGAAGATTAATACCTGAACGTTGGAAGTGGGAGACTAGGCTCCATCCAGATCCACTTATGCTAGTGTTGTTCGATTCTATTATATTGTCTTACACGAGTATTCTGCAGTGGTATATAAATAAACGTGATCGTGTAACTTGCTACCATGTGTTTCTTTGTGTTCTCTATTCCTCATATCTTGTATTGTGCATGCAGCCTTATATACCCAGTCAATTAGAACTCACATTACCCAAGTTAAACCTGTAGAAAAACAGGGCATAACAGGTACACTAATTCGCCCTACATTCAGCTAATCTAATTTATCTCCATCCCTGTTTCTTATCATATCAGTTTATATGTAATTATATTCTTGGATAATAGCCTATAGGCTAGGTCTAAATACTACAACAAAATATGGCTTGTTGGTGTACATGCGCGATTTAGAGCTAGGATCCTATATTGGACAAACTGGATTTTAGGTCACGTATGGGATATAATGTTCTAAATGTATCCTATAGCTTTGTCATAGAGTATTAGTCACCACAATATATGTCTTTACCACTGCACATTAAATTATTTTTCCTTAGACTTTGTGGGTTAAATAAGGGTGATGGCGGCCATCTTGGATCAGTTGAGCACTAATATTTTTATTTTGTTTACCGTAGTTTTAGTATTTTGTCATATTCTATATCAATACTAACCCTGCGGGGGTCTGGGGGCAGCAGCCCCCAGGTTAGGTTGTTAGGTTAGGGTAATGACAAAAATATGGTTTTAGGGGGCTTGTTTTAATATTGCAAAATAATGGGTAAATATGAATTTCCAGAAGGAAAAACACCTTAAAACACACTAATCAATGAAGAAGCTGATGAGAAAAAGGATTATAATACAAAAAACACATACGTGACCTAAAATCCAATTTGACCCCTGTATTTATTAATATCATGTTGACAATTCATTCTTGTGTTTGTGCAAGTCAACATAATATGCTTTGAAGACAATATTTGTGGTCTAAATCATGTTTTGGGCAACAATAATGCAAGTCAACCCTTGGAAACGTTTGTTTGACAAGGTTTGTTTACTACTTCAGGCATACCAACTGGTGCGCGCCTAGCTTCGCCTGTGGAACAGAGCTACCAACACTTCCGAAAAAAAATCCTTCCAAGGAATTCTTTAAGAATACCGAAGGGAAAGAAAATTCCTTGGAAGGGAAAGGAAAGTTAAGGGAAGGTATGGGTTTTTAAGAATACGACTCTTAGAGTCGTATTCTGTGCGAGCGCACAACATGACATCCTTCCCTATTTTGGTAAGGGTTGTGTTAGCGGGCGTACTGCCTGCTTTGTTTCCATATTAGCACTCGCAGTTAAATTCACGTCTAATTTGGCTGCTGTTATTTGCCCCTGGTAATATACTGTATATGATGATGACAATGTCATGGGGGGTGAGGGGACATAGCACCCCTCAAACCATTATTGTATCCCACGGCCATGTGTTGGGTAAATTGTATTGCCGTGGGATACAATAATGGTTTGAGGGGGGCTCACCCCCACATCATCCCCATGACTTGTTGTCATTATCATACATATTACCAGCAGGGGCAAATAACAGCAATGAAATTAGACGCGAATGTAACTGCGAGCGTGCGACTATAAACAAAGTGGACAGTACGCCCGCTAACACAACCCTTACCATTATTTGTTATTTGCCCTTCTGCAAACAATATATACTGTATATTGATGACAATAATTCCTGGAAAGGTGAGGCCCCCCCTCAACCAAAGAAGCGGACATAATAGAAGTGAACTTAACGGTCATGGCCCAGAGCGTGCAAATCGACGCGGAAGGTTGCTTGGATAATACTGAACCTTTAAATAAGATTCTTCCAATTTTTAAATTTATTTTTGTTCTTGGGTAATCTGAATAAAAGATGAATCGCCAATAGTTATGATTTAGGCATCAATGAGTAGGTTATTCATCATATTAGCTATCCATTAGTATAGTTTTGAAGATTGGGTGATATTCTTATGTTCTTTACTCTCCCCTCAAAGGCTAGGCTATCATATAGTTTGGCAAAGGCTAGGTTATCATGTAGTTAGGCAAATATCTTTGTAAGGCCTCGCCCAATTTCTTACCGAATACTCACATACACCAGTGGCTTGCACTATTTGTTTCACTAACTGGCCTTCCTTGTGCAGCCCAATATAATGTGCAATTAGATCCGGTGTCACGTTCTTTCGCTGACCCGTACACACTAAAAACTGACGGGGACTTGTCCACCACTGCCATACTGATCATAATAATGACTGATACAGATCCACCCACAACAGCTGCTGGAAGCACTGATGTTCCAACACTGTATGTACTGTATGTAATAATACCATAATTATTCCTAACCTTCAAGACTAGAGAATACTAAGGATGTAAAGTAAATTCAGACAAAATCCACAAATTTTATTTGAAACAGTGTGCGAGGGACTCTGGTGACTAGTGGGGTTTTCCTTACAAACATTGAGTAGGCTATATTTGACTATTATTGCTTTGCTGATTCAGTCCTTTCAATGCATTAATATTGTGCACAGTGTGACTACATTTTGACACATGTTAATGTAATAAGTTTGAAAATTCAGGTTTTGAGGCTTGCCAGGGATCAAGAACAATCCCAAGTTTTCAACAAAATCTCATACCATACTGTATACAGCCCAAAATAAGTAGCCACATTTTTTCATTAGCAATTTTGGGCCCTAATCTTATAAATTTTCTTTTAGCCTACCAGACTTTTAGCTACTACCAATGTTAGTAAGTTAGCCTATACACTCGGCATAATCAAACGCTGTATATTAGCATAGCCTAGGCCTATCTTAGGTTCTCAGGTTAAGTTATATTGTTTGGATATTTAAAGAAAGTAGAGGGATTAGGCTAGGATATACTGTATTGAAAAATTAGGGTAGCCTATAATTGTACTCACAACCAATACTATTGAATAGGCTAGTGTTTACAAATATGTTTTTCAAGGGATTTTGTTTTGATTAGGCTAATATGATGACAATATTCAAGCAGACACTGCGGCAATATTAGCACACTCTATGCGTCAGATTTTGCCACTTTTGTCTGAAATCATCCCTCTGCGAGTGGTTATTTGCCTCCTGCTGGCATTATATATGAATATGATGATGACAATTATGTCCAGGGGGGGGAGGGGTTTGAACACCAAACAGTGTAAAATTAAAAATAAACGCAGAGAGCGTGCAAACTGCTGCTGTAGTCTCCTTGAACTGTAGTTAAGATACCCGGTAGCTACCGAATAATCTAAAAACACGCTCCCTGATAGTGTACAAGGCTATGAAAATCAGGGAAAATATTATAGTGAAAACGTAACTCGGACTTTCTATAACATAAAGTAATAAAGGTAAGGATGTAGTATTCGAGGAATTTCGAGCTTATCGCCTGCCTTGTTTACACTACTCGCACGCTCGCGATCACGTTTCCGTCTATATTGACTGCCGTGGGATACAACATTAGGTTGAGGGCCCCCCTCACTCCCCCATGACTTATTATCATCATCATATATAAGCATTTTGCCAGCAGGGGGCAAATTACTTTAACAACATGTAATGGGGGGGGGGGGGGGGTGAGGACCCCGTCAACCTATTATTGAATCCTGCGGCAGTAAAAATAGACTGGAACATGATCGCGAGCGTTCACTGCTGCCGCCGTTCCGCGTAGTGTAAACCAAGGCAGGCGCCATGTAGTATGTCCAAATACTACATCCTTCCCATAGGCCTAATAAATTCACAACATTTTAAAATCCAGATAGCCTATCTGAGGTGAGCCAATTCTGACAAAATCTAACAAATGTTGGCTTGAACATTATGATGGGCTAGCCTAGAGGGACAGAGACTAGCCTAGGTTAGTTTATTCAGTGGGGATGTAGCCTAAGAAAACAAAACTAGGCCTACAATCCTGTATGAGTCATGAAATTCATAAGAAAAATAGATTAGCCTGGGCTAGGCTAGCTTACATGATGATGTAGCCTACTGTAGGCTGTAGGCTAAGCCTAGGCCTAGCCGCCTAGCCTAACCCAATATGTGGTACTGGTAAGGTAGGCTAAATTAGTATATTAAGATGATTGACCACTATTACTGTTAGCCCACAAATTTATATTAATATTACAGTATATGCCTAGCTATGTTTAGTTATGTAAAGTATGGTATTACTGGGAATTGTTGATAGCGTATCTCTGGCAAGCCTCAAAACCTGGTAATGTTGACACTTATTGCATTAACACGTGCCAAAATATAGTCACACTGTGCACAAAATTGATGCTTTGAAAGGGCTACATCAGTAAACCAATGAAAATCAATAATAATCAAAATATGTATAAGATGAGGAATAGGCTATCAGCTGGCAGCCCGAAATTGCCCGAATCGTCCGCACACGAATTCACGCCGAGCCTCCGAGATCAGTGGTCAGCTGTGGTCTTCTAAAACTTTTAATAACAAGAATTGTTTAAGAATACGACTCTTAGAGTCTTATTCTTAAACAATTCTTTCCCTTCGAAAATGAAAGGAAGGAATTTTCTTTCGATTTGGTATTCTTAAAAAAATCCTTCCCTTCCTTTCCCTTGGGAAGGGAAAATCTTTCCCTTAAATAGGGGAAAATATTGGAATTTGAAGGACTCTCACTAGGCAGGTCTTCAGTTTTCCCTTCGTCATTTTGTTCATAACATTCTTATATAATTGGAGTCAGTGTGACTAAATATTGGATTTGACCACTATGTAATTTTATTAACATGATATAATGCACGATATTGAAAATGATATTGAAAATAAAGTAATGTTATTAAAAGTTTTAGAAGACCACTGATCTCGGAGGCTCGGCGTGAATTCGCGTGCGGACGATTCGGGCAATTTCGGGCTGCCAGCTGATAGCCTATTCCTCATCTTATACATATTTTGATTATTTTTGATTTTCATTGGTTTACTGATGTAGCCCTTTCAAAGCATCAATTTTGTGCACGGTGTGAATATATTTTGGCACGTGTTAATGCAATAAGTGTCAACATTACCAGATTTTGAGGCTTGCCAGAGATACGCTATCAACAATTCCCAGTAATACCATACTTTACATAACTAAAAATAGCTAGGCATATACTGTAATATTAATATAAATTTGTGGGCTAACAGTAATAGTGGTCAATCATCTTATATATTAATTTAGCCTACCTTACCAGTACCACATATTGGGTTAGGCTAGGCGGCTAGGCCTAGGCTTAGCCTAGTAACTAAGCCTACAGCCTACAGTAGGCTACATCATAATGTAAGCTAGCCTAGCCCAGGCTAATCTATTTTTCTTATGAATTTCATGACTCATACAGGATTGTAGGCCTATTTTTTTTTCTTAGGCTACATCCCCACTGAATAAACTAACTTAGGCTAGTCGCTGTCCCTCTAGGCTACCCGATTATAATGTTCAAGCCAACATTTGTTAGATTTTGTCAGAATTGGCTCACCTCAGATAGGCTATCTGGATTTTAAAATGTTGTGAATTTGTTAGGCCTATGGGAAGGATGTAGTATTTGGACATACTACATGGCGCCTGCCTTGGTTTACACTACGCGGAACGGCGGCAGCCGTGAACGCTCGCGATCATGTTCCAGTCTATTTTGATTGCCGCAGGATTCAATAATAGGTTGACGGGGTCCTCACCCCCCCCCCCCATTACAGGTTGTTATCATCATATATTATATTGCCAGCAGGGGGAAAATAACCGTTAAATAGACGGGAACGTAACCACGCGCACTACTTATGTAAACATGACGACCGTACACCCGGATACATCCTTCACGATTCACGACTTTTGACTTTTGTTTTTAAAGTAATTTGCCCCCTGCTGGCAAAATGCCTATATATGATGATGACAATAAGTCATGGGGGAGTGAGGGGGGCCCTCAACCTAATGTTGTATCCCACGGCAGTCAATATAGACGGAAACGTGATCGCGAGCGTGCGAGTAGTGTAAACAAGGCAGGCGATAAGCTCGAAATTCCTCGAATACTACATCCTTACCTTTATTACTTTATGTTATAGAAAGTCTGAGTTACCTTTTCACTATAATATTTTCCCTGATTTTCATATCCTTGTACACTATCAGGGAGCGTGTTTTTAGATTATTCGGTAGCTACCGGGTATCTTAACTACAGTTCAAGGAGACTACAGCAGCAGTTTGCACGCTCTCTGCGTTTATTTTTAATTTGACAGTGTTTGGTGTTCAAACCCCCCCCCCCCCCCCCCCTGGACATAATTGTCATCATCATATTCATATATAATGCCAGCAGGAGGCAAATAACCACTCGCAGAGGGATGATTTCAGAAAAAAGTGGCAAAATCTGACGCATAGAGCGTGCTAATATTGCCGCAGTGTCTGCTTGAATATTGTCATCATATTAGCATAATCAAAACAAAATCCCTTGAAAAACATATTTGTAAACACTAGCCTATTCAATACTATTGGTTGTGAGTACAATTATAGGCTACCCTATGAGTACAATTATAAGCTAAAAGTCTGGTAGGCTAAAAGAAAATGTATAAGATTAGAGCCCAAAATTGCTAATGAAAAAATGTGGCTACTTATTTTGGGCTGTATACAGTATGGTATGAGATTTTGTTGAAAACTTGGGATTGTTCTTGATCCCTGGCAAGCCTCAAAACCTGAATTTTCAAACTTATTACATTAACATGTGTCAAAATGTAGTCACACTGTGCACAATATTAATGCATTGAAAGGACTGAATCAGCAAAGCAATAATAGTCAAATATAGCCTACTCAATGTTTGTAAGGAAAACCCCACTAGTCACCAGAGTCCCCCGCACACTGTTTCAAATAAAATTTGTGGATTTTCTGTCTGAATTTACTTTACATCTTTAGTATTCTCTAGTCTTGAAGGTTAGGAATAATTATGGTATTATTACATACAGTACATACAGTGTTGGAACATCAGTGCTTCCAGCAGCTGTGGTGGGTAGATCGGTATCAGTCATTATTATGATCAGTATGGCAGTGGTGGACAAGTCCCCGTCAGTTTTTAGTGTGTACGGGTCAGCGAAAGAACGTGACACCGGATCTAATTGCACATTATATTGGGCTGCACAAGGAAGGCCAGTTAGTGAAACAAATAGTGCAAGCCACTGGTGTATGTGAGTATTCGGTAAGAAATTGGGCGAGGCCTTACAAAGATATTTGCCTAACTACATGATAACCTAGCCTTTGCCAAACTATATGATAGCCTAGCCTTTGAGGGGAGAGTAAAGAACATAAGAATATCACCCAATCTTCAAAACTATACTAATGGATAGCTAATATGATGAATAACCTACTCATTGATGCCTAAATCATAACTATTGGTGATTCATCTTTTATTCAGATTACCCAAGAACAAAAATTAATTTAAAAATTGGAAGACTCTTATTTAAAGGTTCAGTATTATCCAAGCAACCTTCCGCGTCGATTTGCACGCTCTGGGCCATGACCGTTAATTCACTTCTATTATGTCCGCTTCTTAGGTTGAGGGGGGGCCTCACCTTCCCAGGAATTATTGTCATCAATATACAGTATATATTGTTTGCAGAAGGGCAAATAACAAATAATGGTAAGGGTTGTGTGCGTACTGTCCACTTTGTTTACAGTCGCACGCTAGCAGTTACATTCGCGTCTAATTTCATTGCTGTTATTTGCCCCTGCTGGTAATATGTATGATAATGACAACAAGTCAGGGGAATGATGGGGGGTGAGCCCCCCTCAAACCATTATTGTATCCCACGGCAAAACAATTTACCCAACACCTGGCCGTGGGATACAATAATGGTTTGAGGGGTGCTATGTCCCCTCATCCCCCATGACATTGTCATCATCATATACAGTATATTACCAGGGGCAAATAACAGCAGTCAAATTAGACGTGAGTTTAACTGCGAGTGTGCTAATATGGAAACAAAGCAGGCGGTACGCCGCTAACACAACCCTTACCAAAATAGGGAAGGATGTCATGTTGTGCGCTAGCACTTACGTTCCCATCCATTTTGACGCTATATTTTCTGCTATTTGCCCCCTGTCATTACTGCATGAATACTAGGTTAGGTTAGGTTGTTTGGTTAGGCTAATGTATTTTTATATCCAAAGGCATCCGCATAGTGTAAACAAGGTGGGCGGTACTGCTGGTACACCCGGTAACTACATTCTTGCCCAAAATAATGTATAAAAATAAAAAACGGTCAAATTAGATAATTAATAAATAAATATCGGTAGCCTAAATATAAACATTGAAAACAACTAGTTTCAATAGCATAGTAAATCTACTATGGGCCATGAATTGCAATTTTTACCAAATTGGGCCAGATCAAATATAGCCTAGCTTTTATTTTTTGTTCGCTGAATAGAAAACAAATCTAGCCTAGGCCTACATAATATATAGGCTAGGCCTACAGAAGTTCAAGTTAGTATTTGAACTCAGCACACCAGAATATGTCAGGCTATAATGTGTATTGAACTTTGAAGGTAAATACTTCTCAATAGTGGGTTATTGTGCGATTCCTATAGCCTAGTTGTTAAGTTTTGGTCAGAAATGGAAGACTTGACCTTGTAATTGAAAAGTTCTCATGCTTGATATACGGTACACTAATTCGCACTACATTCGGCTAATCTAATTTATCTACATCCCTGTTTCTTATCATATCAGTTTATATGTAATTATATTCTTGGATAATAGCCTATAGGCTAGGTCTAAATACTACAACAAAATATGGCTTGTTGGTGTTCATGCGCGATTTAGAGCTAGGATCCTGTATTTATTAATATCATGTTGACAATTCATTCTTGTGTTTGGGCAAGTCAACATAATATGCTTTGAAGACAATATTTGTGGTCTAAATCATGTTTTGGGCAACAATAATGCAAGTCAACCCTTGGAAACGTTTGTTTGACAAGGTTTGTTTACTACTTCAGGGAGTTCAGGCATACCAACTGGTACGCGCCTAGCTTCGCCTGTGGAACAGAGCTACCAACACTTCCGAAAAAATTCTTCCAAGGAATTCTTTAAGAATACCGAAGGGAAAGAAAATTCCTTGGAAGGGAAAGGAAAGGTAAAGGAAGGTATGAGTTTTTAAGAATACGACTCTTAGTCTCTCACACTCAGTTGAGGTTCTTGGAAACTTATTACCACTAGGTTTACTTTCAAGCGCTAATTGCACTACTACGAGATAATACACATATTTTATTGCTTTGTTTTAACACACCATAATCTTTCTATAATTATGCAATGTAACATGTATTATACAGACGAATGAGAAAGTAAGAAGGAGGTGTGGTGTGGATGTAGATGTGCTGGAAAGTGTGAAAAGGAACACCTTGAGATGGTTCGGTCATATGGAACATATGGGAAGCGAGAGAATGACCAAGAGGGTGTACGAGAGCGAGGTGGAAGGGCAGAGAGGGAGATGTAAACCAAAAGAGAGGTGGAAGGATGGAGTGAAGAAGTATATGGATGACCTGGGTTGGGAGGAGGGGCGTCGACTGACTGGGGACAGAGGTGCATGGGGGCGTTTCGTTCGTGGCCACCCCTTCAGGAATCACGGTGTCAGGCAACAGATCAATAGATAGATTATACTTCCAAAGCTGTACGTACTGTGTCAAACCGGAGCAGTTTTGTTTTAAGATTGCAGTGATTATAAGAAAAAATGTAAAAAATTTGCATGACATTGTTTTGGCAATTTTATTGTTTCATAACACATGAAAAGCATAAATATATTAATTTAGTATTGTTATGCCCTGTTTTTCTACAGGTTTAACTTGGGTAATGTGAGTTCTGAATGACTGGGTATATAAGGCTGCATGCACAATACAAGGTATGAGGAATAGAGAACACAAAATAAACACACGGTAACACGGCACAAGTTCACGTTTATTGAAATAAATAAATAAAGAGCATAGAAAGATAGTAATTTTTGTACAAAACAAATAATAGAAGGGAACTGCTAGCATTAGCGGATCTGGATGGAGCCTAGTCTCCCACTTCCAACGTTCAGGTATATTCTTCTGATCACGGGTTTAATTAGCAAGTTTTTATTTTACCGGAAGACCTCAATATATTCGTATAATTCAATGTCACGGATTTGACCTCTTGCTGGCTGGTCGCGTGCCCAAGTAGCAGCTCACAGTTAGGATTAGACACGCGTATATTGTAAAACACGGAATCTCTAGTAACCTTATGGGGGTACTGAACTAAGTTTTATATTCTTATGGCAGAAATACGTAGAACACAAATCAGTGGGCGAACGTTAGATATCACTAGAGTTTTAATATCTGAATAAGGTAATTACGAGAGTCAAGGTCGCCTGTTAATTAAAGAGCACTGATCGCTTAGTACGTCCCAAATGGAATGGTTAAATATGAATTACACTGGGCAAGGTCTTAGCCACTTTATAGAAAGTTAATAAGTGAGTATCAAGCTAGTACTATAACACTTAGTACTAGCAACATGAATCTTGAATAGTATGGGTAGATCTGGTCCTGGTTATCTTGCTTCCGGTGATGTTGGGGGCTAACGTCTGGTTCCTCGGCCGTCCAGATGGTCCAAAATGTAGGAAGTTCTCAAGTCGGATCTCTTGGCGATCGTTGCTGGCTACACACTTATATACCCACGAATTTGTGTGAAGGTTATAAGGTGCACGTTAGGACTTGTACATGGACAGATGCTTCTATCAGTCTTCTCTGCCACGGAGTCTGCCGGATCTGGAATCTCTCAACTCCGGAACAACACAAGGGCAGAGCTAGAGGTAAACTGCAGGGTAGTGACCACTGGTTGGTGTCTAGCTTTCAACTGATTTGACTAGGGGCGGGAGTTAGATTTATAGGCTCGGTTCTGGGCCCTGTAGACAGTAGGGATCTCGAGTCTTATGGACTTATTTGAGCTCTCAATAGATATGGGGACTAGGCTAGATGGTATTTACTGTTGTGGCACATGGCTATAGGAAGCCTTTATATTTTCATATAACTGAGCCTTAGTAAGAGGTACTATTTTGGCTATACTGGAAGTATTTAGGGGAGAGAGACTGGATCTACTTTGCGAGGAGGATGGGGACAGCTGTGATAGGAGCGTCTCTCTAGATTGTTCAATCTTCATTCTATGGTATAGCTGAGGTGCTAATTTAGTGATCAGAGCATGCAAGAAAGGTAAATGGTTTATTGTGAGTTAATAGAGGTTAGTAAAGGTGTTAGTCATGCATGGTTAGTTCATTGATAGGAAGAATTCCTGTGCTACCTGGCAATGACTCGGAAGTCAAAACTGGGGCCAGGTATACCTCCGCGGGGGTGGGGGTCTATAAGGCTCCTGGTCCAGATGAAATTCCTCCAATAGTACTTAAGAATTGCTCCTTGGTGCTCGCTCCTGTATTGGCAAAAAATTTCCGTCTGTGTACTCATACCTCATGCTTCCCAGTACCCTGGAAAGAAGCAAACATCCATCCAGTTTCTAAAAAAGGTGCCTCTTCAGATCCATCAAACTACAGACCAATAGCTATAACTTCCACTCTTGGTAAAGTCTATGAAATTATATTAAATAATCACATAATTAAGCATCTTGAGAATAATAAATTAATCAGTGATAGGCAATATGGTTTTAGACGATGTCGATCAACTGCAGACATTCTTTGCCTTCTTACGCATCAAATCAACCAAGCTACAGACCAACATGGTGAAACAGATACAATAGCACTGGATATATCAAAGGCATTTGATAGAGTCTGGCATCAATCCTTATTGTCAAAGATGTCACACTACGGCCTTGCATCATTAGTTCCACTAATTTCTTCTTATCTTCATAACAGAAAAATATGTAATGGTAGATGGCCTTTATTCTCAATTTCACTCAATAAATGCTGGTGTTCCCCAGGGATCAGTTTTGGCCCCAACTCTGTTCCTCATTCATATCAATGATCTCATATCTACCACTCATAATCCAATACATTCCTACGCAGATGACTCAACACTCCACAGTACCTTCACATTTACCAATTCTTTCACCCAACCCGATCTTATAAATTCAAAAATAAACACTGCAATTTCTCTGAACCAGGACCTTTCTAGAATTAATGAATGGGGACAAAAGAATCTAGTTTCCTTTAATGCACAGAAAACCAAGTACATTCAATTTTCTAACCGACAGAATCTCACTGACTCCCATATATTTGTTAATGATGTAAATATTCCCACTTCCCCTAGTATTGACATTCTCGGTGTAACATTAACTACTAACTTGAGCTGGACACATTATGTTAGAGGCATTGCTAAGAATGCCTCTAAAAAACTGGGACTCCTGTACAGAGTTCGAGAATTCTTCACTGACGAGCAGTTGGCCGTAATATATAAAAGTCATGTGCGTTCTCAGATGGATTACTGTTCACCTCTGTGGGGTGGAAGTGGAGTGGTTGCATTGAGGCAGTTGGACAAAATTCAAAATAAAGCTATTAGATTAATCAATAACCCTGCAATCACACAGGACCTTCCTACATTATCCATACGAAGAAACGTTGCATCCCTTGCATTATTCTACAGATATTTTCAGAGCAATTGTTCCGAGGAACTTGCTTCAATTGTGCCGCCTCTCCACATCTTTCCCCGTAGAACTAGGGCAGCTGAGAGCGCCCATGAATTTACACTTTCTCCTCCACAATGCAGAACTTCTGCTTATCAGAATTCATTTATCCCCAGAGCTACTACTCTTTGGAACTCACTTCCCTCGAATTGCTTTCCACAAACTTACAATCTACAAATGTTTAAATCCAGTTGTTACAAACATTTTATGAATGGAGGATGCCTTTAGGCACATGGATCTTTTTGTTTTATCTGTGTTTTCCTTCCTCCGTTCATAGTCTCTTAAAAAAAAAAAAAAAAAAAAAAAAAAAAAATATCTGTGGTTGATCCTTTCTTAATATATCATCTAACTCTACCTTTTTACTGTTTATTCCATATATTAAAATGTAAAACTTGCAAACTAAACAAACCAAAATTGGGACAAGGACAATATAAAGTCAAATTAAATTATCAAAATCGCTATGTGGAAACAACGCTTACTAAAATGAAAATTATTAAATAAAAGAACACAATCCACCACATAGGGTGTACATTACTACATGAGCAAGTTAATCTGTTTCCCAAGCAAACTAATCGCACATATAACAACGCACTATCGTCACGTTAAAGGAAGTAGTCAAGTTTGGGAAGTCTGGGACGTTTTGGCAAATATTACTAAACTCTGCATGAATAAAGAAACTACATGTTAAATGTCAAAATATTATTTAAAATCAAATTTTCAACATGACAAGACATTAACAATAGTACAAAATACAAATATTGATAAGATATCTATACTATTACAAAATAATATATAAAATATAGTACAGCACTCACTAACGATAGTGCTATCGGGTAGGTACCTGTAAGCATAGCATGCCTCAAGTGACCCCTATCAATAACTACCCTACAAATAACCTACATTTATAGCACAAATAAACTAAGGAAATCGCAAAAGTAAGCAATTGATACTATCGACAATGAATACATATAATATAAAGACAAATAATTGCAAAATATGAAGTAACAACAGATTTAAACAAAGAGTACTCTTTTAACAAGAACAATAAATTTAAAAAATCATCAATATTAATATTAATAATAGAAAAATAAAAATAAAAAGATAAACAATAAATACAGACAAAAAACAATAAATACAGACAAAAAGTAAGCAGAGGTTATACAAGAAACTTCAAGTTAAAAATGCTTGATTAAAATTATTGATGTCAAATTTTAGAATACAGTCACAATAATTGACCCTAAAAAGATTAAATTTATGGAACAATTTACTTGCCTCAAAACCTCTGTCCACTAAGAGTCTGTATAGTAACCTATATTAGTGTACTAGCACATTATATTGGAATCCTCCTCCTTGTTTCTCTTCCCTCTTTGCCTCCTACCAGGTTCACCTCCTCCTTCATCCCTTCCCTGACCTAACTCCACATTCCCTGCTAGTTCTATTCTCCCCCCCCCCCCCCCCCTCCACAATCTCCTGTACCCCCTCTCTATCCCCCTGTTCCACCTTCTCCACTATGTCCTGACTCTCTCTCCGGTCCCCTGCTCCCTGCATTATCTCTCGCTCTGACTCCTTGCTTCGACTTGGTACTTGTCTCTCTGCCTCTTTCACTATCACTCCTCTTACTTTCGGTTCTTGGTGGCTCCTGATGTACCACTTCCTTGCCCTTCCCTTATTCTTCCAAAAAAAATCTTCTTTTGCTCTTCAGACAACTTTCCATTCTCTTCATCAGCCTTAGCTTGTAGTTCCCTTAACTGTTCTCGTTCTTCTACACTTAAGTTCTTGTTTACCCTTATATGCTTCAGCTCTGTCAAATTTAAATTCCAGTTTACATTGGCTACTGCTTCTGCCGTTGACCTAGACTTAAGTTCTACACTTAGTGGTCTCATCTCGCCCTTCTTATATTTTCCTAACCTTCTCACCTCCTCCAGTTCTTCTACCCATCCATAACCCTCGTCTAAGTGTTCCAGTATCCCCTTGACTTTCTCATCATCACTATCCTTTCTTACCTTCATATCTGCCAGGTGCTCTTCCACATCTCCAAAGATTATTACATACTTACCTCTATCTATTGTCTCTCTCACTACCTTCTCTTTCTTCTTTAAGACTTGCACTAAAAGAAAATCAAACTCTTTCTTTTCCTTTTCTCTCTCTTCCTTCTGCTTCTTCACAATTTCTTCAAGGGCTACCACCTTTGCACTCTCTACCCTTGTCCACTCATTTTTCACCTCACTAATTACATTTACTTCCTCACTCAGGTGGCCCTCATATTCCTTAAGCTGAGCCTTGAGTGCCACATTTTCCGCCGCTAACTCGTCTACTCTGGCCATCACGGCCTCAAGGCTTTCACTTACCGGCCTCGGCCTATCCACCCAGCTACCAGCGCCGCACATATCGGACAAAACTTTTACTTTTGCCCCTAACTCCTTCCTCCAATTTTCCATCACTCCCCTCCATCTCACAAGATCCACACTTACTGTCCCAGCAACGTACGTTGGCCGACAGTAAAAAAAGTCACTCGTCAGTACCAGCGACGGACGATGTCCGTCCATAATATGCGGTCCTTTTAACAGCCCGTATCGATCGGTGCATGGTACCACAACATTTGAGCACTGCTCTAAGACCTTGTCAACACTTCTCAGCTTATATCCAACCTCCCACAGGCTAGGAGAGGCAGTATTCCTCTATCTTTTGAGGTGGAAGGGTGTTCTCTCTCGTCTCTGGAGCCATTTTGGCCAAATTGCTTGGTACTGGAGGGTACATTTATGGTAATACCCTCTATTACAGTAGGGGTTAAGAGATATTTAGTAATAATAAGTAGATTATCGTAGATGAAAAAATGTAGGTCTGTGATTGTGGAGGGAGCTGCACCAAGGAAGACCTGGGATCGGACTATACGTGCCGATCTCAAATTAAAAAAACTTGACAAGTGAAGCAGCCCTTAACCCGTAAACGGCTGCAAAGCTCTTAAGAGGTTTTACTGGGCGACGGCGGCAAAGCTCTTAACCCTTAATTAGCGGCGAGCAACATAAGTCGAGTTAAATAAAGCTGGACTATGTGGCGGCGCTCGACATAGGTCGAGTGGCAATTTCAGCACGTAATGTGGCTGAGAGAGAGAGACAAGTGGTGGCAGGAGACTAGCGAGCGTATGACTGTTCCAGACCACCGCGGCGAACCTACTGACACAAATCTCAGCTCCCTCCTCCCTCTCTCACTCGCTACATACTCAATTATGTACTGAAAGTACCGAATTACCTGCTTTTTGCACTCGCGTTGCACGGTTATTGCAAGAAAACTATCCATCATACAAGGATCGTTATGGTGTCATTCGAAAGCTCTGTTTATGCCCTTTCAGGGATAGGTACTTGTTTTACGTTCTGGGTCTTATTTAGGCATGAAAATGATCACGTAAACAGCCCTATTTTGGCTAAAAACACCCCGCTGTGCGGTACACATAAATAAACCGCATAGGCCGCTCGTAAGGTGTTAAGAGGGAGGCCTAAAAAAAACATTTAAACAGCCCCAGTAGCACTAAAAAAAAAAAAAAAATTCCCAATACCTCATATCACTCCTCCACATTCCCTCCTTCCTCCCTTTCCCCTCCCCCTTCAATTATCACCTATTTTCCCTGTTATTCCCTAATTCGTTGGTATATTTTTGTGCTAACATTAGCAAACTGTGTGGAGGATGTGCTTACGTGCCTAGCGGGTGTGTGTATGAGTAGGCTCAGTGTGGCTTGAGGCCTCGTGGAGGAAGGGGTTGCCTCAATTTTCTCCATAATTCATGAATGGGCTGGTCCATCTATATTCGCGATTTTGACCAGAAAAATTATATTTTCACTTGTTTTATTGTTGTTACAGGTTACTATCTTCATAGTGAAGGTAAAATAGGCTCATATGAATAAGTAATAACGATATTTATCGTAAAATGACGATTATAGGCCTGAATGGAGCCAATATGCTCGCTCATGGGGAGCTAGTTCAATCCCCCCCCTCGCCGTTTTCGGGTTAACAGCCTGGAACGCCGCCATTAGGACAAGAGACTGAAACTGCACGTATGTGTGGAGCATTCAGTCTTAACATTTTATGTATATGCATCGTATATCAGTGTTTTCGGTCACTCAGAATCTTAGCGCTTCAATTGTAATGCTTTGAAAGTCATAAACAATAACTGTACTTTATTTATATACATCTCCCATGACCTGTCCGGGAATTGGCGAGGTTCGTATAATGGCAGGCCGGTTATGGGGGTGATTACTGTATTTAGTTGTCATTCAATTGATTTCTAAAGTGTCCAATACAGTCATCGCGTATCTGTGCATGTTGGTACACCCTTCCTGAATTATGGGATTTAAGTATCCAAGTATGAGATGGTTAAATAAAGGATTATTGACAGTTTGTATGTTTTTTTTTTAAATTTTGCTTTAGCTATTACAGTACAGTACCAGATACAGGTCTCCATCACTATCTGATGCCCCGATTTACGATATTATTATAGGATTTTGGGTTTGGGTTTTGGCTGGTCCGAGAATGCATCCTCATTTACCCCATTGATTGTAGGGTTTGCTAAAAGATTTTTCCTTTAAAGATCGGGTTTTCAGGGATGTAACACAATCATAAATCGAGGGAGACCTGTACTGTATGTTTGCCAGCTGGCAGTAGAGTTTTAACATGTTTCTTAATTATAATTGTAACAGGACAACCCTGAGGACTGTATTGTGTGTTTCACCAAGTATGATGAGAGTGAGCGACGGCCACGCAATCTACCTTGTGGCCACAACTTCTGCTCCCTCTGTCTCCAGGATCTGTTACGGCCTGGCCAAGTGTCCTGCCCCACCTGTCGTGTTGCTCACCAAGCCACTAACATCTCAAGCTTCCCTATTGCCTATGGTACTGAAGCCTTAATTAAGAAGATAGAAGCCCTCAAGCAAACACAAATATCAACACCACCATCACTATCAATAACAGACACCACTTCATCAGGGAATAATTCTACAGTGTCAGCAGCAACAGGAGTGAAGAGCAAGAAACAGACAACCGGAGTGAGCAGGAAGCTACGATCCGTGAAGAAGGAACAGATAAACAGTGTTGAGGGACTGTTGACTGGCTACCAGCAGTATCGGTCACAGTTGGACCAGTACAGTAATGAACTGGACAGCAGTAAGGACGAGCACCTTCAATTGCTGGACAATCTATATGTCCTGGTGGAGCAGCACAAGGCAGCAGTACAACAACTGCAGCAGGAGGAGACCAGAGTTGTGGCCATGAAGAAGGAAGGAGAGGAAGGGGAGCAGCAACTGAAAGCTGCTCTGAAGTATCTTCAAGATGTCAACACAGCACAGGAGGCAGGCGCAGCCATTGCCCATGCTGATTACTGCAGTGTGGAGGTTGAAGACTGGAGGCTGAAAGGCAATGTACAGTTCCCTGACAAAGATATTCTAACCACCAGCCTGAAGGTAAATAATCATCCCGGTTTATAACAAAGTTTGAATCCAAACTCTTCACTTTGTTATACAGTAAGGGTGAAGAGTTGCAGCCATGGACATATTCTGATATATTATCAACACTCAAACTGGTTAAGCAAACCTGTAATACAAATTTAAGGTTTGGCACTGAATCAAATGAGTGTGTCACCATTTATGCTACTGACTGTATATGCACATGGTACAAAGGAGTATAAAGGAAATCAAGCAACAACAGGTCTTGCAACCCCTCAAGGTTACTTGCTCTCTAAGTTACTTTTGTTTTAAGCCCCTAACAGTTTCTCAAAGAGGATATGATAATGTGTGAATTAGAAACCCCACGGAAGAGCTTCTTGTGGTGACCACCAGTCGTAAAATTGTCGCATAGTCGCAGGGCCCTAGGACAAGCGGTAATTTACTTGGCAACTTAACAATATAACCAGCTTCGTTTAAAAGACACTCCATTCACAAATGGTATTTTGTTGGTAGTAACATATCTATTTGTGCACACACAATTAATATATGTATCAACTATAACCCTATAATCATTACACATGGCGAAAAAAAATTGTTTATGAGAATCCAGAAATTGCTTGTAAAGTAGGAATGTTAAGTTGCTAAGCACAAAATCCTTATAGAAATAGCATATCTAATAAACACATGTTATAGTAGAATTATTGACAGTGGAATAAACTACTGTCAGTAAGTTTAACTATTGTTAAAATCACTGAAAATAGATGCGGAAATACATGATCGAGGAATGTCGAGGATATGACAACACATCTTCACTTATCATTGCCAGACGTACGATACGATACACTTACATTTCTTACAGTAGATCCTCTGGAAAAAGGCAAACTATGCCTGTGTATCCAGATCAGTACCAGTACTTGCACTGCTGCGGTCGTTCACGGTGTTGGCGGCGGCGGTAGCAGACGCAACATTTTTACTATTCTGTATTTTTGTTTTATAATCAAACTTCAAATCTTGTCTTCCCCATGCTTTATCAAGATTACTTTCAAACTCCCTTATTGATTCGGAATCGACTACATACTGGGGCAGTGCGTTCCACTCATTTACCACTCTATCACAAAATGAGTTCTTTGCCTTCTCAAGCCTATTTCTTTCTTTGTAAATTTTCTTAGAGTGTCCTCTCGTTCTTGTTCCCTCCCGCATCAAGAAGATACCTTCACACATCCTCATCGTACTTTCCTGACACTATCTTAAAAGTCTCTATCATATCCCCTCTCTTTCTCCTATATGCCAGTGTCGGAAGCCCCAGTGTCCTCAACCTCTGCTCATAGCCCGCGTTCTTCAACGTTGGTACCAGCTTGCTAGCTCTCCTCTGCACTTTCTCCACTGCTTCTATATCCTTTACCATATATGGAGCCCACACCTGGTTCGCATATTCCAGGTGCGGCCTAACCAGCGCTGTATAGAGATTCCTGAAGATTTCTTCGTCAAGTGACACAAATGTCCTCCTTATCAGCCCTACCATTCTATTGGCTTTGTTTATCTTTTCCGCTAAATGTTCTGAGAAATTTAACTTATTTTCTATCACTACTCCTATATCCTTTTCTGCATTCACTTCCTCCATCGCTTCATACATACTGTATCCTACCTTGTCTATCTTGCTGGTCCCAATCCGCATGTACTTGCATTTTTTTGGATGAAAAGGCATTAACCAATGCTCAGACCATCCCTTCATCCCATACACACTCTCCCTCCCGGCCTTATCCCTCTCCTCCCTCTCCCTGTAAACAAACAAACACGCATTTACGGGCAGAAGTTATTGTACCGTAAAGATAAGGCCGAGATCTTGTCTTGGTAAAGACTATCTTATTTTATGAACTATTATAATGTTCTACTCTACGTGAGGTTTAAACGCTATATAATGTCAAACACTTCTAAGAAACTTACATTGGATGATTTATTGACTTCATAGACATCTGAATAAAGCAACTGAAACGATAACATATTTTATACAAAGGTATGAGATATTCATAGAAATACATTTTATTATTCACAAAGAGCGAATATTTTACGAATTAAGCAAACGAAAACTGCTTCAAACATCATACTCATGACTAATAATAGTATACAACGTATAATCTTGGTATTTTTCTTTTTGACCTACAAGATATTCTGGTTAGGCTACCAAACGACCATTCTCCATCTGGTGGTGACCCCAAGAAGCTTGTGTGTGGCACGTCTAATTCAATTAGGTTAATATAATAACAATACAGTACTAAGGAAATACTTTATTCATTTACAAATGCACCCACTCATCCGTGGGTTTCGGTCAAGGTGCTTGTCTACACGAACTTTAAAAGAATCAACGGTGTTGCCGTCTATATAATCTCAGGGAAACTAATTCCACAGATTGACAACTCGATTAATGAAGAAGTTCTTAGATTCATGAGAGTGAAATGATTTACCAATGATTTTGTAACCATTTCCCCTTGTGTAATTTGACTGGTCGATTGCAAAGTACTTACTGCAGTTCAAATTGTCGATGCCTTTGATGATCTTGAAAGCTTGAATTAAGTCACCTTTAAACTCCGCTGTGTTAGGAGAAAAATATTAAATTTTTCTCAAGACGCTCCTCATATGGTTTGCTCCTCAAACACGGTATCATTTTGGTACCTCTAAGTTGAACTTCTGTACATTGTTGACTAGGTTTTAGGTTACTCGATATTGTTACTCCCAAGTCCGTTTCTCTGTATACACTCTTTAGCTGGGTGCCATTGATTGAATAGTTTGCTTTCTTATTTCGGTTTCCGATGTAAAGTACTTTGCATTTATCTTCGTTAAATCTTATTTGCCAGATTTTAGCTCAATTTGACAACCTATCTAGATTGTGTTGCATATCTTCAACATTTTCATTTGTGAGTACTGTACAGTATTTGCAATTTTTGTATCATCTGCAAACTTTGAGATTGTACAGGTTAGACCGTCGTCTATGTCGTTAATGTAGATTAGGAAGAGAATTTGCCCCAATACTGATCCTAGAGGTATACCGCTAGTTACATTGATCCATGTTGATGCTTTCCCATTTATGATTACTCTTTGCTTTCTTTCCCCAAGCCAATTTTCTATGCTATTCAAAACATGGCCTTGTATTCTGTGAGCTTTTAGCTTCATTAATAAGTGTCTGTGCGGAACTTTATCAAAGTTTTTAGGAAGTCAAGGTACATAATATCTACAGCTTTACTTTTATCATATAGGTTAAAGATGTTATGGAGGAAGTCTATACGGTTGGTCAAGCAGGAATGATTATTTTGAAAACAGGATATACTGTACAAATCAGCTGTGTTGTGAATCTTTTAAGAACATTTTGTACCAACAGATACGAGATAATACCAGGAGAGCATTGGAGACTCTGCCTGCACAGGAGGATGGTGCCACCCAGCTTGGTGCCACAAAGGTCACTGACACACAGGATGGTGTCACAAAGGACACTAACACACGTCACAGTATTTCGACTGTCCTACAAGACCCAATTCTTAGCATTATGGACAGAGTATGGGAAATTACTAAGCAAGTTCTTAAGGTAAATATAGTTTGAGAGCTGTATTATTTTGATCCTTACTTACAACCCTACCAACATAATTGAACGCTTGCAGTTTCTGTCCAGGGCGGTTAAAACTAAATCCGAGTTGCTCCAAGTAATTAATTGAGAACACACCTTATTTCCCTTCTGTTTCTTGATATAATACTGATAAGTAGACAAAGTTGAAAGGAAGGCCTTTCGTATCATTAACTCCCGTCCACTCACCAACTCTCTGCAATCTCTCTCTCTCCGCCGCAATGTTGCATCTCTCTCGCTATTCTATCGCTACTATAATAATCAGTGTTCCTCAGAGCTATCCCAGTGCATACCACCTCCTTTACGTAGGGCACGTGGTACCCGTCTTGCAACTCAATCCCACCCCTACTCTGTGCAACTCTCCAACCCAAGAGTGAAACGTTACTCTCAAACTTTCTTCTACTCAACATCTGAGCTCTGGAACTCTCTCCCAGAATCAGTCTTTCCCTCTTCCCATGACTTAAATTGCTTCAAACTCCGTGTGTCCAGGCATTTTGGCTCGAACGTCCCTTGATTTTGGCCCTGTCACTCTTTCAACTATGGGGGAGGCACTCGCTATAGGCAGTTATGCCTTTTGCCTCCCTCAATCACATAGGAAAAAAACAAAAAAAACAAAAAAAAAGTACATTAATCACCACTATAAGTATCCCAACAAGTGTATTAATGGCAGTAACTAGTACAGTACCAGTACTGCACTGTGTTTGTATGAGGGAATAATAAATAACGATAACAATAGAGGCCAGGCAGATAAAACATGAGTTACAGAAACTCCGGAAAATATAACCGAAACTACCACTAATTTTCCCATGGTTTTTCTTTTTGGTTTTAGGTAGTTTTCATCATTATACAGTAGTTGAAATTAGTTACAATCCCCGGAAAATTTTATTTCTCCCATTATCCAAAAATCTTAAAACACTCAGATGTAAGTAATTTTCAGAGTAAATTTACAATATTTGTTTCCTTTGGATACAGGATGGGTTGAGGGGGGGGGGGGGCTTTACCCCCCCCCCCCATGAATTATTGAAATCAGCATCTATTTTAACAGTAAGGGGCTTAATAAGAGTTTCACTGCCATCAATACATACATACATATATACATAACATTTTAAGAACGAGTGCTCCACGCATACGTGCAGTTTCAGTCTCTTGTCCTAATGGCGGCGTTCCAGGCAACCCTGCTTCACTTGTCAAGTTTTTGGATTTGAGATCGGCACGTATAGTCCGATCCCAGGTCTTTCTCGGTCCACCCCTTGGTGCAGCTCCCTCCACAATCACAGACCTGCATTTTTTCACCCAATTTTGTTCATCCATTCTCTCCACATGTCCATGCCATCCCAGTCTACTAGTACGCATCACCTCGCTAATACTCTTTATACCTAAACGTCTCCTCAGCTCAACATTTGTAATTCTATCCTGTAGCCTGGCCCCATACATCCATCTCACCATTCTCATCTCATAACGTTCCATTCTGTTGAGAGGTATAGGCAGATATATCTTTTTTTTTTACAGTACTTTATATAGTGCACATAAAATTTATCTCCGGAGGTTGAAACATATTTTAATATGATCTTTGCAATATCTTTATTCTATAATAGCCTTCAAATATTGAGAAATAATTAGTGGTAGTTTCGGTAATAAGTACTGAAGCTCCATATCACCTATCTAATGATAATGTTGGACAGGTTGGGAGAAAGGTATCCACTCATGGCCGAGTGGTTACCGTGCCCAACTCTCCCAAATATACCTGGAGTGAGTGGGTATGAATCCAGGTCAGGATACCTCTCTCTCTCCATATCACCTGTCTAAGGCCACCTTCGGGACATGCCCGTGTTTGATTGGTGCCTACAACGTAACTCCACCTATCCATATCCAATATAAATTTAATATTAACCCTTTTACCGCAGATGACGTACATGTATGCCCTATGTAATAAAGGCCCATATTGTGGGTAACGTGCCAATTTGTTTTGGTATTTCTGGCTGAGTTGGTAGCACTGAGCTGCTCCTCTTGTTGCTAGACAAGCTTATAAGCTCCCTCCAATACTAATATAATTCTGCTCCAACCATCAGTTGTGAGAGGGTCTGTGTCCAAGCAAGAGGTGTTTTTGAAGCTGAAATTCAAGGAAAACAGGTCAACAGGTCAACCTGTATTTATGACAGTTATGTACCTGGTATGAATGTGAGGTTCATTTGATGTTACAAGCCATAACTCATACTGTTTTATAAACACAATTCATAAAATTACTTAACGAGCTATCGCAAGTGGAAAAATATGAATGAGGGAAAAGAGAGAGAGTGATGACACACTCGCTACAGGGCCCCGCTGCTAGCAGTTAACAGAAAGTCCCGCTTAATGTTTCCATTAGGCCAAGAGTACTGGGAATGAATGAAGTAGACTATTAGAGGGAGATTTGGAACTGAATTTGCCATTGAGACTTGTTTAAATTAGTTGAGGGCTATGGATATAGCAGTTGGGCAACATAATATTGAATGAAATTAGCAGGAAAGTCCTCGCCTCGGCAGTAAAGCCATCTATAATATAACTGCAGTAATTGTGTTAATACAGTAAACCCCCGCTCTTTCGGACTAATTGGGGGAGACCCCTGTCCGAAAGTGTCAAAAGTCCGAAAGGGCTGAGTCCGAACTTCACACTTCAGCCATTCAGACTTGTCCAAATGGCTGAAATAATGTCCGAAGTTTATAAATCCGAAACTCGGCTCTTCAGTCCGAATGCGATTTAATTCTTGCTCAGCCTTTTAGACAATTCCGAAAGGCTCTGAATCGCCTACGGGTTAATCTAAGGCTTAAAACTAATTAAAACTGCACTAGAGAAAGTTTTGTTGTCTTGGCGGGTCGTCCGTATAACCAACAACAACAAGAACACACAGCCAGCCAGTCAGCTGACTTCAGCTTATGAAAGCTTGTACCTTCTGAACCTGAGTCCCAAACCATGCATGAAAGAAGATGACAGTGACTAAGGAATGGTTACAACGGTGAAATATATCGGTAATCAATATTATTACATAATAAATAATCTATAATAAATTGTTGAAGGAATATATACAGACCGTAGCCTAGCCGTGGTTGGCAGAGCAGCGCCGCCGCCTAACTTGCCCGGTCTTGCCATCTTATTTCTCACCTCACACAATAAGTACACAATGTAGCGTGTTCTAGTCTTCACTCATCGCACAGCAACGACCATATCTACCTCTGGTATGCATACAAACTTGGTTAGGCCATTTATTTGCAGAGATATGAGCATCGGTATATGACAAAAGTCGGAAGTAAACAGTAACACTGAATTCCTTTCGTCCAGCTTAGGCTACTGACCTAATTATTTTTATCATAAAAACTGAACCACTTGGTCTAGAGATTTATAGTTTTCACCAAAAGCTAGACAACAACAACAACTGCCACTGGATATATACTGTATATAAGCTAGGTTAGGCAATTTTTTCATGTATAAAAAAGCGCGGGAAAATTCCGAGAATTCAAAGATATCGCCGGGTTCGGGCATGGCGATAGTATTTGAAAAGTGTAGTCCGAAAATGACGGAGGTATTTTCTCAGCTTTTCAGACAAATACGAATGGCTGAACCATGAGTCCGAATTGAAATGCTAGTCCGAAAGTCTTGGAATTCCGAAAGGGTGAAGTCCGAAAGAGAGGGAGTTTACTGTATATAGTATTTATTATTTCCTATTGTACTTATCAGTAATACAACCTTGTAGATCATATTGTCTCAGGGATAAACAAGTATACCTTTCTTTCACATTGGTTGCCTAATAAGTCAATATCAGAATTGAAAATTGTGAAGCAGTTGATGAATATGCATCCTCTCATAAAGCTACAATGGTACATGAATTTGTTTGTATAATACAGGTATTATAACCATTTTATACTACTGTTACTAAATATTATGACTGTCCTTCAACCTTTGTTATAATACATCAGCTACTAATACTTTATTGGTAACAATTTGGTAACTGTTGACAGGATAAGACAGTGTTGAGGAGCTTGATCAAGGGTGAAGCATTATACGGGGTTCAACAAGACCAAGGTCACCTTCGCTGCTCCAAGATATCCCTTCATAAATCTCAAGTTTACTTCCACTGCCTTCGGGATGAACCTCCACCCTCCCATGTTCGCACACTGCCAGTAAGTTCAATATTTGTTTTACCTTTTATTATATCATTAACAATGCAAGTCCATGAGTGTGGAGAGAGCTGCACCGAGGGGCAGACCAAGAAAGACGCGGGATCGAACCTTGCGGTCTGAGCTTAAATCAAAGACCCTAACATAGGCCGTGGTGGTCAAGTGGTGAGCACGCTCGCGTGTGAATCTGAAAGACTCAGGATCGAATCCCTGCCACGGCGGACATTTAGTGGGTGCGGTAGTACGTCCTAGAATGTTTCACATGCTTGCACCCAGTCAGGGGAAATCCTGACGACGTATACAGACAAAACACACATAACAAAGCCACTCCAACATCTTCCTCTCTCTCCAACACCCCTTCTCCCCTCTCAACACTCTTCTCTGAGCTATTGCCGATAAAAATGGCATGTTCAGTCCTGTAAAGAATCGTAAGATTCAGAGTCGTAAAAATTCCAGGACGAGCTCATTAGCGGCGGATCCCCAGATCGACCGTGGTGATTGTCACCTAAACATCTACAAAACTAAACTAAGTTAGGCAGCTCTGAACAGGGTTGCCTGGAACGCCACCATTAGGACGTGAGACCGGAACTGCGCTTCGTGTGGAACACTTGGTCTTTACATTTGTTTATCTATTACATATAAGTACAGTACATACAAATTTATTAAAGACCGCTTCATCCACAGAGAGCGTGGTTTTAGTCTACTGTAGTACAGTACAATATAGACTTACAACAACACAGCCCCGGGCGGGTGCCCAATCCTGAAAGGGGTTGAAATAGGGAAGCTATACCCCCGCCAAAGGCAGCTTTTTTTAGGGCCTTTCCTAGCTGATGCTGAGAGGATTGGATTCTAGTCATGTGGTGATGGGCTGGTTTATCAGAGTGAGAACTGAGTGATCTCTGCCATACCCATAGCTTAATCTGACTGTTCCTTTTACTTATATATTTTCTAGCTCTCAAGTGACAGCATCTCTTCTGTGGATTGACCTCCCAATCTGCCAACCTAGAGGTTGGCAGATTGGAAGCCAAAGCGTCACATTTTTCCTTTGCCCCTCAACTTTCTCTTCATAATTGCTGAGGGGCACAGGGCCTTGGGTGGGGCTTTGGTTTCCCGGCCGTTTCCGAACCCTCCTCAGCTCCCCGCCATGGAGTAGCTTTCGATAACCAAGGCTTTATTGTGGTAGGCAGAAGGGGTTTTGTGGGGGCGCTCTTTTATGGCCTTGGCCTTGCTCAGGGCCTAGGGGCTGTTCGGCCAGGCAGCCTGGGAAACAGCAACAACAACAATAACACAGCCCCATCATGTCGTCACAGTGGCCGATGTTGGTATAGCGCTAACAGTGTCTCAGCAAGACTCAACAAGTCTCCCTGAAGCACTTGCACCTGGCTAAATCACACCACACCAGCCTTAACCGTGCTACAATAAGGCAGTAACAAGAAATCACCGTAACTGCTACAGAGGCTGATTGCACCTACAAAGTGGCAGGCAGTGGGGTCGCTGCATCCCTACGCCAGAGAGAAAAGCCGACTTGTGCCAGTGGGCTGTGAGAGTAAGACACTAGGGAACCATGGGACACATCATTATGGCCCCACTGCCTTCACCACTCTCAGGAAAAATAGATCGAAATAAGAATGATGAAAAGGTAAATTCAGAACTGTCTATGGGAAGTAGAGGACAACAACCCTCACTCTGATAGATCCAACCCACCACAATAATGTATATCATTAACAACGTATCAAGAATATTTATACATACAATGGTTTAACATCCTTTCCATTACATTGTAATGGTTCTGATGGGGTTGCTCCTCAGAAGTTGGAGTGTAGTACAGTTAAGTCCTGCCTTAACACAGCCCCATTATGTCATTACTGTGGCTGATGTTGGCATAGTGCTAACAATGCCTCAGCAAGACTCATCAAGTCCACCTGCAATATCTGCAACCACACCAATGTCAAAAGTCCTACAAGACAATACCATAACAAGACTTTAGTGTATTGGATGAGCGTTGGGTCCGTACTTACACCATCCACCCTTTTAGCTGCCTTGTGTGACATATATAGTATTATGTGCAGCATATTCTATTTCCTCCACCAAATGTGAAGGCCTTACCCCCAGAGTGGGAGGGGGGGGGGGGGAGTGACTGTGGAGAATTCTTGGAATCTCAGCCTCCTGAGCTTATAACTTTAGTTAGGGCCCCACAGAAGGCTGCACACTGGCAGCATGATATGCAGGACTTGTGCAGGGAGCTGTTAGTTAACCCTTTCCCGCACCAGTACGTCATTTGCGCCCTTCCTGGAATACCTAAAATCCTTTGTGACCATCAGTATTGTTTAGAAGCCTTCAGGTGAGTTACTTAAACCTCTACAGTTGTCTTTGAGCGAGCTGTGGGCTGAAAACTAATTTTGGAGAGGTAATGATGAGAATAAGATAATTCTATTTCTTAATTGTAAACGGCAACCCCTGGTGCATGGAAGGGTTAATGAGGGAAAATAAAACATTGTCTGCTGCTCTTTCTCTTACACCCTGTCGTGAATCCTAGCTGGTATATATACCGTAGTTTGAATTTCCCGGGTTCACGACAGCTGGTTCCTTTTTGTTTATACGCATTACTTTATTTATCTTTGTGGATAAATATTACTGTGGTTGCACCAATTATATCTTAGTTTATTTTCCCTTATTATTTAATCACGGGGGACGATATAGAACCCTTAAATATATTTTATATTGTCACGATAAAAGGGAATCTCAGACACACTTCACACAGACTTCGTCCCGCTAACAACAAACCACCAGTTGCTGCCACATAACACCAGAACTTCACTGATATTCACCTACCGACATGTCCATCACCTAACCTACACTCTTTGCATCACAGCTAAGTTCCTTTAATACTAGAAGTACTTCATAGATATTACTGGGACTACCACAGATAACCTACATATACAATTTAACACGTAAGTCAACCGCCGACCGGTATAATTTTTATAGCCTAGGCCAATTCATCTCTCCAGGTTTAATTATTTAATTTATATCTGTTTCTCCTCTACCCCCTAGGAATAATAAACAGGATGTAATTGGTGCCGTGACCAGGATACTGGGCCATCTGTTATATATTGATAATAATGGGGGGGGGGGTATTAGGCTTGACTTGTCTGCCTTTGTGTAGAGCTGGGCGATCCAGTGGACAAATGCCGAGGGACGCACCGGGGAAAGCTGCAAGGGCAGGGGGCGTTGGCCAGGAATTTGTGCCATTGTCCGGTCGTTACCCTGCGCCTTTGAGAAAGGTGGCCCTCTTCGGCCATTCCTATGTACAGGATTTTCCGCTGGATCGTCCAGTGCAGTGCCCTGCTTTTTTTGTTAAACAGATCTATAGACCAAGGACAAGGGTGGACACTGTCAGGCAGACTTCGGCCTGGGATGCGCTCCTAGCCTACAAGTCGGATCTTACATTCCTGATCCTCGGGGGAAACGAGTTGACCCTGCAGACTGACCTTCAGCGGGTGGCCCTCGGGCTCCAGTCTCTAGCTGAAGAGATAGAACAAAGGACTGGGGGTCACTGTCTGGTCGTCAGTCTGGAATCTAGGATAAGCCCGAGGAATACAATAGGGCAAAAAATGGTGTGAAATTCCGCTTGCGAAGAAATCTCCCATTTACTAAACAAAGGTACTTTGCCATGGGGATGAGTAAGACCGACTTGTGGGACGGAGTTCATTTAGATGCGCCAGGGAGCCGGAAGGTGTTAGATAGGCTATTAGACAGAGCGCGTGCCTTCTTTGAGGAGAAGGACGGGGCCGAGGAGGAGCAGTCGATGCAATAGGCTAGATCTAAAGACTAGGACGACGGCTGCGGCTGTTCCTCCTTCAGAGGAGTCTTGATCCTTCTTTCTTTATCTTTGTAATTTGTTAAAATTTAATATTGTAAAGTAGAGTAATATGACATAGGGTAAACATTTCCTTTTCTTTGATAATTTGTAAACTCACAGGGGGCACGCGATCTGCATGCTTCAATTTACTTGGTTGCTGTCGTCATCAATGTAAGTAGGTTAGCCTAGGCTTAGAATAGATTATAATAGGTTAGCCTACAGTGACGATTAGTATTGTTGTTCCTTAAGCTTTAGTTACCGTAAACTTTATAAGAATGGAGGAGAAAATAAAGTCATTGCGGCGGTTCAGGGCCGCCAAGAAGGGAGGGATTACTAAGCTTACCTCTAATCTGTCTGAATTTATTGAACATACTGCTACACTGCATGATGTAAAGGGTGTGAAAATCACTTTAGAAAAGGCCCTAGATGATATCGAGTCGTATAACGTATAAAGTCGTATAACGAGCAACATAAGTCGAGTTAAATAAAGCTGGACTATGTGGCGGCGCTCGACATAGGTCGTGTGGCAATTTCAGCACGTAATGTTGCTGAGAGAGAGAGACAAGTGGTGGCAGGAGAGTAGCGAGCGTATGACTGCTCCAGACCACCGCGGCGAACCTACTGACACGAATCCCACCTCCTCCCTCCCTCTCTCACTCGCTATATACGGAATTGTATGGGGAAAGTGCCTAATTACATGCTTTTTGCACTCGCGTTGCACGGTTATTGCAAGAAAACTAGCCATCATAAAAGGATCGTTATGGTGTCATTCGAAAGCTCTGTTTATGCCCTTTCAGGCATAGATACTTGTTTTACGTTCTGGGTCTTATTTAGGCATGAAAATAATCACGTAAACAGCCCTATTTTGGCTAAAAACACCCCGCTGGGCGGTACATATAAATAAACCGCATAGGCCGCTCGTAAGGTGTTAAGTTACCCTCCCTGAAGTTGCCCGTTTTTGACGGGGATCCAACACAGTGGGTGGGTTTCTGGGAGCTCTTTGATTGTAGTGTCCACTCCCAAACAGACTTAACTGACATTCAGAAATTTACGTATCTTAGTATTACGTATCTTACTTAGTGGTGAGGCTCTACAAATTGTTGGTGGGTTTAGTTTGGTCACTGCAAGTTATGAACCAGCGGTCACTATACTGAAAAACAGTAATGGTCAAAAGGATCGCATCAAAGCAGCTCACATAGTGAAACTGTGTAATCTCCCGCATCCTAGCCAGGAGGTCAGTGCTCTGAAATATTTTTCCGCATAATTTGAGTGTGCATTAGAATCATTACGCTCTATGGATGTAACAGTAAGTGAAATGTGTGCAGTACTGTTGCATAATAAACTTCCTAGTGCACTCTCTGAGGTGATTAAGCGTGAATTAAAAGACAACTGGCTGGATGTGGATGAATATGTTCGTGTGTTTAAGACTGAAGTGTGCAATCTAGAAAGTAGACATAATCCACTAGAACAGTTTGGGGCGACCGCCACAGCAGCATATGCGGTGTATCAGAAACCCGATACCAAGCAGAAGTATGGATGTAAGTTGTGTTTAAAGACAGGAAATTTTGGGGCAAGTGTGCAAAATACAAGAACAGTCTCGCCAAGGCCAATAGAGCTAGGCAGTTGAAATTGTGCGTCGGGTGCCTGTCGTCAGAACATGGCAGCCAGGGGTGTACTAACCCTAAAATTAGGCCGTGCCAATTCTGTCAACAGAAACATTTTAATTATTTGTGTCCGACGCCACGCCTTGAACAAACTGGACAACCAGTAGCCCCTGAACCAACAGTGACCATGGCTGTGGCTTCGGGCCGTAATGCAGTGTTGTTGCCTACCATTCAGATTCCCTTGACCGACAGAAACGGTCATACCAGTAAAGTAAGAGCTTTGTTGGACCAATGTTCGCAACGTACCTTCATCTTGCGCTCTGCTTTATCGCAGCTTGATTACGTTAGGGTCAGTAAGGAACAGCTAAGGCTCCAGGGATTTATTGGCTCACTTGGTAGTACTGAGTATGAAATAGTAGAGTTAACCTATCATCACAGAAGAAGGGTGCGTAAATTGAGAGCCGTTGTTGTGGAGGAGTTACCAGCATACAAACCAGGGAGAGGATTAGAGATGGAGGTAAATGCTATCAAGGCTCGGGGTTACAAATTAGCCGATCCAGGTATCACTGATGGAGATATGATAGAGTTACTGATTGGGGCGGACTTTTATTACCACTTTGTACATTCAGGCTATGTCAGGGAAGGAAGTATAGTTATGTTACCCACAATTTATGGTTATGCACTGAGTGGCACTTATCAGTCAGATATAGAAGAGACCCATGTAGAGTTAGTCACTGTTCTTAAGTTAGCAGTAGACCCTTTAGTGGAGATACAGGAAGACATTGGCAGTAAATCTCCAGAATTAAAGGATCTGACAGCTCTATGGGACTTGGATCATATTGGTATAAGTCCTAATGAGACTGGTAGGGTGGGGAGAGAGTCTTAAATAGATTTTCTGAAACGGTACAGTATTCCGAAGCACAGGGACAGTATAATAAATAGTGGAACTGCCGTGGAGAGATAACATAGATAAATTACCTGATAACTTTAAGTTAGCCCTGGGCAGAATGAGAGACTTGCAGCGTAAATTTATAAAAGATCCCAACTACTGTCAACAGTATACAAAGGTTCTGGATAATCAGATAGAAATGGGGTTTATTGAAAGGGTAGAAAACAGGAATCAAGCTGGTCATCCCATTCACTACTTAGCTCACCATGGTATTACTAAGGATAGTGTTACTACGCCTGTTCGGATAGTGTTTGACTGTTCGGCTAGGATGGATGAGAGGGCGTTCAGTCTGAATGACTGTCTCCATACAGGTCCATCGCTAGTGGCTGACCTCACCCAGATACTTCTACGCTTTAGATGCCATCAATTTGCCTGGGTGAGTGATATTGAGAAAGCATTTCTCATGGTGGGGTTGAGTGAGAAGGATAGGGATGCTACTAGGTTTCTGTGGCCCGTTGATCCCTTGGATGTTGCAAGTCCTTACATTGTCTACCGGTTCCGTGCAGTTCTGTTCGGGGCCACCTGTTCCCAGTTCCTCCTTAATGCTACCATTCAAAAACACCTGTCTATGATACAGGAGAACAGTGAAGTAGTTAATAAGCTTAAAAGGGGGTTGTATATTGATAACTTACAGGGGACTGGTGATGATGTAAGTGATTTGCAACAACAATGTTGGGATGCCCATAGAATATTTTCCAGCGCTAACCTGTCTTTACGTGAGTGGGTCACAAATAATGAGAGTTTGCGGGAACTGTTGCACCTGAAGGGTATAGCTTCCGCCAAACAAGACGGGGTTAAGGTACTTGGCGTTAAGTGGCTAACTGATAAGGATATATTAAGGTTAATTACTGCGGAAGTAGCCCTGCATTGGTTACAAAACGCGAGGCTCTAAGTCTAACCGCGAGTGTGTTCGATCCTCTAGAAGTGTTGCTACCGGTAACCATCCGGGCGCGGAGGTTCGTACAGGACTTGTGGAGATTAGAGTGTGGGTGGGATGTACCCATTCCAGATGACATGAGAGCTAACTGACAGGGTATTTATGACGATATGATAGATAGTACAGGTATCATGTTTCCCCGTCAGGTCACTAATTCTAAGAGGGTTACGCTGCACCTATTTAGTGACGCTAGCTCAGTAGCATATGGTGTAGCGGCCTATGCGGTTGGTGATGAGGTGAGTAGGTTAATAATGGCCAAAGCTAAGGTGGCACCTATTAAGTCCCTCACCATACCTAAGATGAAGTTGACTGCTGTTCTTCTCGTAGCTCGTCTCGCATGTTATACATGTAAGGCCTACGTGGACGAGCTGATTATAGAGAATGTATACCTCTGGTCGGACAGCCAGATAACCCTATGCTGGTTGTCTAGTAAAAAGATTTTGCCTATATATGTTCAAAATAGAGTTGATGAGATAAAGTCATTAGTCCCTGGCGCTCATTTTCGTTATGTGTCCACAGAGGACAACCCCAGTGATCTAGTCACCAGAGGGATTTCATATGTGTCCTTAGTTGCTTCTTCGCTTTGGTGGGGAGGAGCCACATGGCTACCTCATCAAATGCTATGGCCTGATCATGGCCCAATAGGAGGGGACACCACTGTGGGTTGTAACACGAGTCAAGAAGGAACCCTGTCATTGCCGGTACTGGTTGCCCCTACTGCCATATTGAATTGGGATCGGTATGGCTCATATATGAAGTCATGGCATGTAATGGCATGGATCCTTAGGTTTATTAGGACTCTTAGAGAGAAGACACAAGGGAACTATCAGGCAAAACCGGCATATTTGACGGTGTCGGAATTAAGAGCAGCAGAGTCAGCCATGATTAAGATAGCTCAGAGAGAAGCTTACTCTGAGGAACAGCACTATTTGTCAAAAGGACAGGGCACACCAAGCAATATAGTGAAGCAGTTAGGCCTCTACTGTATATGGAGGGAGGCATGATACACTGTAGAGGTAGGCTACACTTGTCAGCTTTACATGATAGCGCCAAGTACCCTATCCTTATCCCTAATAAACATTGTACAGCCACTCTCCTTAGTAACTACTGCCACAAAGTGTGTAACCATAGTGGTGTTAGTTATGTTGTAAATTACATAAGTTGGTGGATCCCCAAGATAAGACAGGTAGTAAAGAAAGCCTTAAGGGGATGTATCATCTGCAAGAGATTGCAAGGTACATCATACCGTGCTGTACAGGCCCCTCCATTGCCGGAGTTTAGGGTTCAGGAAGTGAGTCCTTTCCAGGTAACGGGGGTTGACTACACAGGTGCCTTGCCAGTAAAAGAGAAGGGGGGTACTGTAAGTACATTATATGTATTCTTATTCACCTGTGCAGTTACTAGAGCGGTCCATGTAGTGGCATGCGTTCCGTAGGTTTAGTAGCAGGAGGGGTTACCCTGAGATTATGAGGAGTGATAATGCCACCACATTTGTTAGCGGAGCCAGTACATTACGGGAGTTGATAGATGATGCATGGTTAAAAAGTACTCTAGCGGAATTCAAGTGCGAGTGGCGGTTTATACCGGCCAGGGCGCCATGGTTCGGTGCCATATGGGAACGGGTCATTGGCATCCTAAAGGCTGGCTTGAAGAAGGTACTGGGTCGAGCATTGGTTACCACAGAGGAACTGAATACGGTATTACTGGAGCTCGAGGCCACAGTCAATGATCGCCCGCTTGGCTACACCTACTGTACAGTGATCTTGAGGACCCTCTACCCATCACTCCTTCACAACTGGTTCATGGGAGGCGGATCAGAAGCTTTCCAAGGCGAGAAGTCACGGATGAAAATCTCAAGGACACGACGTGGCGTAACAACGATTCCGTCAACCAACGCTTCCAATATGTAACGAAACTCTCACACGACCTGTGGAAAAGGTGGAGCACTGATTATTTAATAGCACTCAGGGAGCAACATCGTCACTTAATGGTAAAAAGATGGATAGCATCGCCACGAGTTGGGGACGTCGTTCTAGTACATGATGACGGCCCCCGACTTTTTTGGCGTATAGGTCGGATAATGAAACTTCTTCGTGGTCCTGACCACGAATGTAGGGTAGTTCAGGTAAAAACAGGAGCCGGTTTGACCACCAGACTGGTGGTCTAGATTTAGAGGTAGTGGATGGCGACAGCAAGCCGAGCTCTGATAATATCCTTCCTGCTACTGGAGCGGACCGAGGTGATACCCCTCAGAGGCCGTCACGTCGGGCTGCTTTGGGTTCCTCCCAGTTGTGGCGATCCATGATCGGGACGGGACAATTGTAAATACTTTGTATATAACTGGTGGCAGAGTATGTCGTGAATCCTAGCTGGTATATATACCGTAGTTTGAATTTCCCGGGTTCACGACAGCTGGTTCCTTTTTGTTTATACGCATTACTTTATTTATATTTGTGGATAAATATTACTGTGGTTGCACCAATTATATCTTAGTTTATTTTCCCTTATTATTTAATCACGGGGTACGATATAGAACCCTTAAATATATTTTATATTGTCACGATAAAAGGGAATCTCAGACACACTTTACACAGACTTCGTCCCGCTAATAACAAACCACCAGTTTCTGCCACATAACACCAGAACTTCACTGATATTCACCTACCGACATGTCCATCACCTAACCTACACTCATTGCATCACAGCTAAGTTCCTTTAATACTAGAAGTACTTCATAGATATTTCTGGGACTACCACAGATAACCTACATATACAATTTAACATGTAAGTAAACCGCCGACCGGTATAATTTTTATAGCCTAGGCTATTTCCAGGTTTAATTATTTAATTTATATCCGTTTCTCCTCTACCCCCTAGGAATAATAAACAGGATACACCCAATAGTAATCAGTGTCCATCCAGTGAATCGAAATATATAGATTGAAGTCATCAAAATATCACTCATTTCTATATTCATTAATGTTACAGACATATTACTCTCAAATTCTATTCAGTGCATTGCCCAATATACAAAGTATATATGATGAATAAAACATAATATTTTAGGCCTACAGAGACATTTGGCAAGGATTTGAAACTTTAGGAATGTTTGCTAAATGTCTCTGTAGGCCTAATATATTCTGTTGTATTCATCATATATAGGCTACTTTGTATATTGGGCAATGCACTGAATAGAATTTGAGAGTAATATGTCTCCAATATTAATGAATATAGAAATGAGTGATATTTTGATGACTTCAGTCTATATATTTCGATTCACTGGCTGGAAACTGATTACTATTGGGTGTAAGAGAAAGAGCAGCAGACAACGTTTTATTTTCCCTCATTGGAAAATGATGATAATTCTTAGGAGAAAAATGTTGGGTGATCCTAGCTTTTAAAAATATTAAGAGTGGAGCTGTTAACTATAAGGGAAGGAAGATGATTCTACTATTGGATATGAGCAGTTAATATGTCGGTGCTTGCCTTATATATGTGGTATTTTAGGTTGTGGCTGCCTCTTGTAGATTGGGTATTTGTAGGATGTAAGTACATGTCTTTGTCTGTCCACCAAGTGCTTTGTTAGTTTGTAAAATCTTTGTTATTTGCGTATATTATGACATCTTCTTGTATGTTTTTCCAGTGTATTGCATACGAGTAATAATAACAATACTCTTACTATTACTGCTAATAATAATAGTAATATTACTGATGGTAATAATAATTATAATAATAATGAGAGAGAGGATAAGTACAAAAGCAACAGCTGCCTTTATTGAGGTCATATTGTTTGTGTTATTTGTATTAGTTATTGGTAGGGCTCACTTGAGGCTTGCTATGATAATAATAATAATTATAATAATAATACTTTATTTCAGACTCACACAGTACAGAGGGGACCATACTGGGTCCATATATACCTTACTGTAACATAAATATATATAAGCTACTGTACATAGGTTACATAAAATAAAAAGAAATTAAATAGTACCCAGCTTGCTATCATGTAGTTCACAGCACTGCCTCAACCAAAAACAGTGGTCATCAAACTACTGTGTTACCAAAACCACTGTCCTAATTGTGTACAGTACCATGCCTCACATCATTTAGCTTCCGGTACAGTATGTTGCTACAGTACAGTATAGGAATGTACTGTAATATAGGTACTGTACTGCACTATGAGGTTCAGTACCGGTATGCTAATTCTGTAGAGTAGCAGATCTGAAATCATTACTTAAGGTTAAATATAGAGCAACTTCCTCCAGTGTGCCTGGATCCTAGAGGTGTACAGTACACTATGCTTGGAGTTTGTAGCATTTTAATGATACTGTTCTCAGAAGTGTTAAGGCGCTGAATGAATTTATATGTTAGCTTTCTAATGAGTGATTGGTAACAGTGTAAGTTCATATAGGCACATAGCGTACTTGTACTCTCATATTTTAAGAGCCCCAGAAACATTTTCATGATATTGTGATATGAGATACTTAGTCTATTCACTGTCATTTTCTTATAGTTCCACCATAGTTGTGCTGTATACATTGGTGAGCAGTAGGAGTTGAACAATGTTATTTTTGTATCCCATGTGCAGATATGACATTTTCTTAATATTGAATTTCCCTGCATGTAAAGTTGCCTTCGCTGACGACCCATATCCTCATCATCTGAGCGATCACTTGAAATATAGTGTTCTAGATACTTTACTTTACTTACTTCTTCTATAATTCTTCATACAGGTACCAACCTGATAGCACTATCGTTAGTGAGTGCTGTATGTTTTTTGTACTATTGTTGATATCTTGTCAAATTGAACATTTAGCTTAACCCCTCCACTACCAGCGACGGCGAATCGCCGTCAGTAGATAAGTCACTCCCCAGTCCCAGAGACGGCGAATCGCCGTCACTGTCAGTAATGTACTTTCCTTGTAACTGCCTGTACAAGCCTGTACCTGGTACCACGACCGTTTGAGCACTGCTCTCGATATGGAACCACTTCTCAGCTTATATAAGATCCACTGAAGGCTGGGGGAGCCAGTCTTCTCTCATCTCTTGAGGTGGAAATTTCGTTCTCTCGTGCCATTTTGGCCACAGTGCTTGGGACTGCAGGGGACTTTTATTACTGTATCCTACGGTACTGAACGGGTTAATATAAAATTTGATATAAATTGTAGTTTCTTTATTCATACAGAATTTAGTAAAGTTTACCAGAACGTCCCTGACTTCCCAAATTGACTAATTCCTTGAACATGACAATGGTGCATTGTTATAAGTGCAATTAGTTTGCTTGGGAACCAGATTGACTTGCTCATGACTGTATTGATGTACACCCTATGTGGTGCCCAAAAGGAGAGTGTGGCTGCTGAAGAACAAGGAAGTTAAGGATAGGTTTCATAGTGAAATGGAGGAAATGAATAGAAATAAGGAAGCTAGTCCTAGCGATGTAAATAGTCAATGGAATTTCCTTAACCGTTCCCGCCCGGGCAGCATTTTAAAATGACACCGCGGCAGATGGTCAGGAGCCCGGGTGTCATTTTAAAATCCGTAAGCTTGAAAGCCTATTAATCCTTGTGACCCGGGCTGGCTTTCTAAATGACGGAGCTCATATCTGGGAGATCTGGCTGAAAAATGACTCGTGTAAACAAAGGCCTATCTCCCTTAATATAAGAGCTACAATGATGAAACAAACGTGAAAATGTGCGCCTTACCTTGCTGCGTAGACTGGCTCTCTAGCTCAACTGGTTCCGGGGTTATGGCGATGTTAGTGGAGGTAACGTTTGGCACGTATTTACCTTGGCGCGTCCGAACACTCGACTGCGGCCCCGGCTACGACGCACCGTTGCACTCGTCGCCCTACCCGCAATTATGCCGGGAAGCGATTTGAGAGTTTTTATTGTTTATTCTGCCATTTATTATAATTATTATATTATGTTCACTCAATAAAGTTATTTTTATGAAGTTATTTGTGCCTCTGTCACTTTTACTTAGTTTATTGTTATTATAGTGTCACTTTCACTGGACTATGATAATTGATGGTGTCATTTTCACTTTTATGTATTGCTAGGTAAGATAATAATATATATAGTATCACTTTCATTTGTTCATATTGTTATGAAGGCACTTATTATTACTTATGTGTGTCTCTTTCACTTATACTTAGTGTTATTATTATTATAGTGTCACTTTCACTGGACTATGATAATTTATAGTGTCATTTTCACTTTTATGTATTGCTAGGTAAGGGAATAATATAATTATATAGTGTCACTTTCACTTGTTCATATTGTTATGAAGGCACATATTATCCCTTATTCTTCAACAATACAAAAATCAACCCTTCATCTTCTCTCAATATTCTTGGTGTCTCTTTTTCTTCTGCTCTCATTTGGAAGGACCATATTACCAGTCTTGCTAAGGCAGCCTCCCAGAAGCTGGGTGTTCTCAACCGCCTTAGGGGGTTCTTTTCCCCTGCACAGCTTCTTGCTCTGTACAGGGGCATAGTGCGCCCTTGTATTGAGTATTGTTCACATGTGTGGGGAGGTTCCTCTCACACCGCTCTCCTAGACAAAGTTGAAAGGAAGGCCTTTCGTATCATTAACTCCCGTCCACTCACCAACTCTCTGCAATCTCTCTCTCTCCGCCGCAATGTTGCATCTCTCTCGCTATTCTATCGCTACTATAATAATCAGTGTTCCTCAGAGCTATCCCAGTGCATACCACCTCCTTTACGTAGGGCACGTGGTACCCGTCTTGCAACTCAATCTCACCCCTACTCTGTGCAACTCTCCAACCCAAGAGTGAAACGTTACTCTCAAACTTTCTTCTACTCAACAGCTGAGCTCTGGAACTCTCTCCCAGAATCAGTCTTTCCCTCTTCCTATGACTTAAATTGCTTCAAACTCCGTGTGTCCAGGCATTTTGGCTCGAACGTCCCTTGATTTTGGCCCTGTCACTCTTTCAACTATGGGGGAGGCACTCGCTATAGGCAGTTATGCCTTTTGCCTCCCTCAATCACATAGAAAAAAAAAAAAAAAAAAAAAACTTATGTGTGTCTCTTTCACTTATACTTAGTTTTATTATAACTATTAGCCTACATTTTAGAGTGTCACTTTCACTGTCATTGTCACGGGCACTTCAATATTGCACTAGAGTGTGAAAGTCGTTGAAGCACCATCCAGCGCACAATGCCACTTCACACTTGAGGCATTCCCATGTGGTTTTCTTTACTTTGTGGGGTCTGCGAGTTGTGTGGCTACACACATAATACCTCTTTTGACTCCTAACTCTACCACCTGGTGTTTTGAAAGGAAGGGGGTTGAGCTGGTGCTTCCTGAAGAAGTCAGCACACGCCGTGCGGTCCAGCCGGCCTGGTCCTTGTAGTGGTCTCCCGGCTACCGCATGTTTATCCAGGAGCTCAAGTATCACCTGTTTGTGGAACTTCCGCAGGGACTTGTATTTCTTGGCTCCGGGAGTCCTCAGACGGTAGATATTGTAGGCATTCAGGGCTGACATATCTACCGTATGCAGAATAAACTTCTTATACCACCTGCAAGATGTTCGCAGGCAGTCGATGAAGCCCATCTGTATGTCGGACTTGTCGATGAGACGCATGTTCAGGTTATAGTCCAGGACAGCAGCTGGTTTCTGGACGGGGTTCTTTGTTATTTGGTCCACCTTTCCTGTGGCGACCATCTCTGCCTTGTGGCATGTGGTGAGGAGGTTGACCTTCCACTGGTCATGCCAGTGGATGGAGAGGATGGGGCCACATGTTGGCATGCCCTTCCTCTTGGCCTTGACTGTTCCGACAGTTCCGGTCTTGCGGTCATGGAGGTACTTGGTTAGGATGGGCGATGTGTAGTAGTTATCAGTGTAGATAATGTGATTCTTATGGAAGTGTTTCTCCATTATTCTCTGCACGACAGCGCCGCCAAATCCAATGTCAGGGTCAGTCACAATTTCGCCACCACTGCCGCTGTAGATCACAAAGTCCAGCACATACCCCGTTTTACAGTCACAGAGGATGAAGAACTTGATGCCGAAGCGGTGTCTCTTCGACGGGATGTACTGCCTGAAATGCAGCCTACCACGGAACAGGACCAGAGACTCGTCGAGGCACATCTTCTGAAATGGAATCAGGTAGGTGGTAAAGTGATGACGTATCATGTCATACAGCTTCCTGATTTTCCATAGTGCGTCGGGAAGGTGGACATGCATGTTGTTGGTCAGGTGGAGATACGAGAGGATGTCAAAGTACCTGTCCCTGGACATGTACTTTTCAAATGCCGGAGTTGTGATGAGGTCGACAGTGATCCAATAATCAGCCAGAGCGTGCTTCCTAATTTGTGTCATCAGCATAGTAAGTGCCAGAAACACATACAGTTCTGCCACAGTGACAGCTCTCCATGCCACCATGTTAACAAGGTTTTCTCTGCCCCAATTGGAAATAGTATTTAGATCAGAATTTAAGAGTTCTATGGCTTCATTACGTTTGTCGTTGAGGAATTGCTGGCTGGGGCGTTCTGAAAAACTAATGGAGTAGTGTAAGGTTGAGTCGTCTGCGTATGAATGGATGGGAATTAAGGTACAGTTAAGGAGATCATTTATGAAAATTAGAAAGAGAATAGGAGATAGGACAGAGCCCTGAGGAACACCGGAGTTTATAGGGTGAGGAAGTGAACAATGGCCGTCCACAACCGCGGCTATGGAACGGCCGGAAAGGAAATTAGAGACAAAGGCACAGATGGAGGTATAGAAACCGAAGGAGGGTAGTTTAGAAATTAAAGATTTATGCCAGACTCTATCGAAGGCTTTCGAAATGTCTAGTGCAATAGAAAAAGTCTCACCGAAGTCCCGAAAGGAGGATGACCAAGAGTTAGTAAGATATGAAAGAAGATCACCAGTAGAGCGACCCTTAAGGAAGCTATACTGGCGATCTGAGAGCAGATTATGAGAAGAGAAATGCTTAAGAAATTTGGAAGCAAGAATAGTTTCAAAAACTTTAGAAAGACAAGAGATGAGAGCAATTGGGCGATAGCTGGAGGGTTGAGAGCGATCACCCTTCTTTGGGACAGGTTGAATGTGAGCAAACTTCCAGCATGAAGGGAAGACGTTAGAGGATAGACAGAGACGAAAGAGTTTGCCTAGGCAGGGAGTCAGCACGGAAGCACAGTTTTTGAGAACAACAGGAGGAACACCGTCCGGACCGTACACCTTATTAGTGTTAAGCCCAGAGAGGGTAGAAAGTACATCTTTAGAAGAGATTAGGATATTAGGCATAAGTAAGAGAGAGGAGGGCGGAGAGGGAGGAATAGCACCGGAATCATCCAAGGTGGAGTTTTTAGCAAAAGTTTGAGCGAAGAGTTTAGCTTTGTCAGAGGAAGAAGTGATGGTTGTGCCATCAGAGTAGGAAAGGGGAGGGAAAGACGAGGAAGAGAAATTGTTGGAGAGGTTTTTGGCTAGATGCCAGAAAGCTTGGGAAGAGCTAGAGTTGGATAGTTCTGCATTTATTATTGATGAAAGAGTGTTTGGCAAGTCGAAGAACAGATTTGGCTTGATTCCGGGCAGAAACAAAGGAAGAATGAGAGTCTTGAGTTTTAAGGCGTCGGTACCGTTTGAATGCTTCCTCCTTATTGCGGACAGCAGTAGAACAGGCGTGAGTAAACCAAGATTTTTTAGCATTAGTCTGAGAGAAGGAGAATGGAATGTATGCTTCCATGCCCGATAGGACTACCTCGGTAATGCGTTCAGCACTCTCCGAGGGTCCCCGGCCACGGAAGCAGAAATCATTCCATGGGAAATCAAAGAAGTACTGCCGGAGAGCCTCCCAGTCGGCAGCGCCAAAGTGCCACAAGCGCCGCCGGCTAGGAGGATCGGGTGGCCGTACTGGAGAGATAGGACAGGTGACAGAGATAAGTTTATGGTCGGAGGAGCCCAGAGGAGAGAAAAGATCGACAGTATAAGAAGAAGGGTTAGAAGTTAGAAACAAGTCAAGAATGTTGGGCCGATCTCCGATGCGATCCGGGATACGGGTGGGTTGCTGAACTTACTGCTCTAGGTCATTTATGATAGAAAAGACGTAGGCTTGTTCACCAGGTGGATCAGTAGTGTGAGAGGAGAGCCATTGGCGGTGGTGAACGTTGAAATCTCCTAAGATGGAGACATTTTCTGAGAAAGGAGAAATGGATAGAATGTGTTCCACTGTAGAGTTTAGATAGTCAAAGAATTTGGGAAAGTTGGTAGAGTTAGGGGAAAGATAGACAGCACAGAAATATTTAGTAAGAGAATGACAGGAAAGTTTGAGCCATAAAGTTGAGAATTCAGAGGAGTTGAAATCGGGAACACGAGAGCAAGTGAGTTTGTTGTGCACATATGCACAACATCCGCCTTTGGCTTTGAAACTAGGATAGAGAAAGTAGGAGGATACAGAGAAGGGGCTGCTGGATGTTGCTACAGACACCTGAGTTTCGGTGAGGAAGAGAAGATCAGGTTTGTAGGAGGAGAGATGGTGCTCAACAGAGTGAAAGTTAAGGAAAGTCTGCGAATGTTGCAGAAATTAATAGAAAGAGTAACAGGCCGAGGTCCAGTAATTGTGTGGGGTCGTCAGGGGATGGTCGGTTGGGTGTGGGGGCATTTATGGTCCCCCCCCCCCCCCTGGGGACTCCGAGGCTGGGCTAGAATTCATCATTTTAGTTTTTTTAAATTTTAGTGTGGAGGAATGAAGTGTGGTGTGCATGTTCAGTGTAGTGAAGTGGATAGGAGGAGGAGGTGTTTGTGAGAGCTAGCTGGATTGCTCTCAGTGTAAATGAAAGAAAATCAGTAAGAGAGGCCAAGCAAATGAAACAGGAGTTCCAGCGACTCTTTATCACATGCCTATAACCTCACCTGGGTCTAGCCCTGATCGATTGGTGCCTACAATCTCCCCACCACTATTCTTATAAGTGAGTGCCTGTAAATGTTATGGTACATATTCATTAAAAAAGGTGATACAAATAGATACTGGTGCACTTATTTATCATATACATACAGAGGTAATTATAGGGACCTGAAAATGCTTTACCAAATCATGAAGGTCTGTGAGAGAGTCTTTGAGGGTTTGATCAGGCAAAGCATCTCCATTGATGATATGCAGTTTGGTTTTATGCCAGGACGTGGTACAACCGATGCTATCTTCATAGTCAGGCAGATACAGGAAAGATGCTTACTAAAAGGCAGGGATCTTTACTTTGTGTTTGTAGACCTGGAAAAAGCCTTTGACATGGTGCCTAGAGATGTTGTGCAGTGGGCTATGAGGAAACTTAGAGTGGAAGAGCGGCTGGTGCATGTGATAATGAAGATGTATGAGGATTCGCGAACTGCGGTGAGGGTGAAAGGTGTACTGAGTGAGGAGTTTATAGTCCGTGTTGGAGTTCATCAGGGTTCAGTGTTAAGCCCCCTCCTCTTTATTATGGTCCTGGAGACACTCTCTAGAGATTTTTGATCCGGACTCCCGTGGGAACTGTTTTATGCAGACGATTTAGTCCTAATAGCTGACAATGTGAAGATGCTGAGGCCAAATTCAGAAGATAGAGAGAGGGCATGGCGAGAAAGGGTTTAAGAGTCAATATTAACAAAACCAAGGTTATGCATTGTAGATTGAGACGAGGCAATGTGGAAAAGAGCGGTGCATACCCATATGCAGTGTGTGGAAAGGGTGTGGGTGCTAACTCGATTCGGTGTAGCGTCTGTCGATGTTGGGTGCACCATGGGAGTAAGCACTGTAGTAGAATAAAAGGACCCCTGTCGAAGGATAAGTCAGAAATCGAGAAATTTGAGTGCGTAGTGTGCAAGGGCGAGCTTGTGTTAAATGATGATCCTGAGGCTGTGAATTTTGGAAATCAGTCATTGGAGCTGGTGGACAAGTTTTGTTACCTAGGAGATACCATCTCTGCCGGTGGTGGGGCTGAATCACTGTCGCTAGAATTAGAAGTGGCTGGGGGAAGTTCAGAGAACTGTTGCCAATTCTGGCCATGAGAAGAATTCCTCTCCCCCTGAAGGAAAAGGCGTATGCCTCATGTGTTAGAAGTGCAATGATGTAGGCCTCATAAACATGGGCCGTTAAAGTAGAGGATGTCAACAGAATGGAACGTAATGAGATGAGAATGGTGAGATGGATGTCTGGGGCCAATCTGCAGGATAGAATAACAAATGATGAGCTGAGGAGACGCTTAGTTATAAAGAGTATTAGCGAGGAGATGCGTACAAGTAGACTGGGATGGTATGGGCATGTGGAGAGAATGGATGAACAAAATTGGGTGAAAAGATGCAGGTCTGTGATTGTGGAGGGAGCTGCACCAAGGGGTGGACCAAGGAAGACCTGGGGTCGGACTATTTGTTAGTAGTCTTGGCAAATCCAAAGTCAAGGCTATTAGCTTAATTGCAATGACGACTTGTCAAATTTGACTGCTATGTCGTCACCTCATCCGCAGTTAAAACAAAAAAAGTCTAGAGTCTACTCCTTAGCCCGGCAGCTGCGGGATGACTCAATTGATGTTCTACTGGGCGGCTGCGGGAAGACTCATAAGATCCTAGGCTTGAATTTTTTTTTTTGTTAAATACCCCGGTGGCACTCAAAAAAACTAAAAATTGTGTTTAGGTGAGATAATTACCCTCCATTACTTGCTACCACTCCTACATATGTGTCCCCCTCCCCCCTCCTCAATTATCAGATATTTTTTCTATTATTCCCGATATTTATCGAGTATTTTCGTGGGAGGACAAGTGGGAGAGAGAGAGGAAGGTGGAGGAGTGTAACTCCGACCCTCCAAGCCAGTCCTGAGTCCATCCCTTGCCTCTCAGTGCCACGAGAGAGTGAGGGTGTGTCTCTCTCGCCGGTCTGGGCCATAATATGATCGCGGGGCTAAAATATAAAATTTTCACCAGCCAATTGCTGTTATCACTTGTTTTATTGGTTTCCCATGTTCATAATATTATGTTCATATTAGTAAAATAGGCGCATATGGATAAGTATTAATTATATATATGGTAAATTAACGACTTTAGTGTGGAATTAATCAGAATACCTTAGCACAGGGGTGTGGTGTTTACTACAGGGGCTTAGCGCTTTAGAGGTTAACTTGTTCTAGGAGACGTTGTACACTAACCAAGACTACCACTGAAGGTGAAAGAAGCATAGAAGAGAAGTAAAAGGGATTTACCTTGGTTACAGCTGAGACCCATTCCGTGTTCTGTGTTGGCGCAGACCCTTGTTGAACCTGCGCATGAGCCACCTTCGCTTGTCATCATTTTCACTCGCGCCCTCATATGATTCAGACGTCTATGCCTTGTGTTCTTCAATCCACCCTGTCGCCGTACTTTTTTGGCTTCTTGGGCCTTCTTTTATGTTAGACAGATGGTACGTGGTTTAGGGCACACGTGAAATGGGCTCCAGAATGTTTAGAATTTATCATATGGAGGTCGCGTGTGTTAATAGTCTGCCGAAGGATCGGGGGTCGCCTTGCTTCCCCTGTATTATTTACTCACTCTTTCTCTTTTCATACTGTCTTTTCCGTTAGGTTTAGCTTATTAGTAGCCTAGCTTGTTTTATCATTCAGATTTGGCTATGCCCCAATGAGTTTTAATTTTTTCGTAGCCTAGGTGTTTACGTATTGAGGTAAATTTGGAAATCGCCTGGCAGCCTTGCTTGATTTGTAGTGTTTGTGTCGGTCCTTTATCATCTAGCGTTCATTCCTCTCGTGTGGGTCACGGCCTGGGCGTCGTGTGATTTATCACCAGAGTGTTTTCACATCTGACACTTTCACTACAAATGGCTCTGTGCCCCCCCCCCCCCCTTTTTCTCACCAGTGATCATTTGCTGGCTTGTTTTTACTCTTAACATTCACCTCCATCCCCTTTCGCCTGCCTTGAGATCATGCCCTTTCTTCATTGCTGTCGGCGAGATGTTGCTGTCCTCTTCACCTCCACCCCGCCTCAGACTAGGTTAGGCGAGTGGGGGGCGGCGATCCCTGCTGTGTCGTCATGGTGTCTCTCCCTTCCCATCGTTCGCTGAGTTACTGGACACGATCTCGGTGGGCAATCATCCTCTTTCACGCACGGTTCAGGGGTACCTTATGGGATTCCTGTTTGTGCCACCACCCTCCCTGCCACTGTCTCTTACTGGGCTATGATCGATCTTTTGTGGGATGGGTGGTTTCTGGGGGATGTGCCTCCTCTCCCCTGGTGTGTCTTCCTTGCTGCCCAACTACCTAGGCCTGGTTGAGTTGGGTTTTTGTTTCTTGGAAGACACTGCTCAGCTTGTGGGCCCTTTGCAGAAGCTTGGAGATGCCCGCTTTTGCAGCCTGTTTCGGTGTTGTCTCAGACACTCGATTCACTTTTTCGGCGTGGATCTAGCTCGCTACGGTCCTGCAATTTTGCGAGGTTGATTCGGTTTCCTCTCAGACTCTCAGACGATCGTTTCGCCCCCACAATGTTGAGAGTCTTGTATAGCGCGAATTCGCGAATAGCTTGGTCCCGCGATGTTGCGGGTTTGATTCGGTATAGTTTCGACCCCACAATGTTTCAGGATTTTATCTGGTTTGGTCCCGCGATATTGCGGGTTGTGGTGTCACATAGGGCACACCAAAATAGGCCTGCTATTTTGCGGAGGTGGTTAGTTTTTACTGCTAACCAATGCTGTCTTTTGTCTTCACTGACTCTGTGATTTTACAATGACATGGAAGGTGTATCGATGGTGTTTTACACACACCTTCTACATCTGGTTTTCACTGGTTTTACTGTGTTATAGACCCTGCATTTTGGATGTTGAGTTAGTGTTTAACACTTTCTCCGTCTTTGCAGGTCCTCCCAGTGTTCTCACAGGGCTTCAACTTGCCCTTCATCGCTGCCCCTCAGAGTTGCCGGTTTGGTGAGTACAGAACCTCAGTTTGCATGCCAACTTGTTCTTCTCCATGCCGCCTTCCTGGTTTCTTGGCCGTTTTACGGTGTCCACAGGAATGCACTGGCGTACCATGAACATCAGGAAATACTAAGGAAATCAGGAGGCAAAAGGTCTTTCGACCCCTCACGGTTGCTTGCCCTCCAATGTACTAGGAGTCCAACAAAGTATAAAGGACATCAAGCAACAACATGTCTTCCAACTCCTCATGGTTCCTTGCCCTCCGAAGTACTGGGTGTCCAACAGAGTACAAAGGAAATAAGGCAACAACAGCTCTTCCGAACTCTCACCGTTCCTTGCCCTCAGACATCCTGCTGTTTCTAGTGTCCCACAGTCCTTCTGTGTGTTACGATAGTGCTATGGTCATGCCTCCATGGATTTTCCTTTGACAGGGAAAGGGTCTCTCTTCCTACATGGACCACTTACGGACATCTTTTCTTCATTTACGACTGCAGCTCTCCTTGGATGCCGCGCACAGTGCTTGTCAAATTGAACTGATGGATTTAGCGGTGTTGCAGTGCCTTTCTATGCTTTCTCCATCTTGATGCGGCTTCTGCTGTCTCTTCCTCTGCTTACACCGGCTTTCGATGACGAGGGGGGTTCTTCTTCTGCTTCCCCCCTCATTGTTCCTCTGCTTACCTCTCCCCCTCTCTCCAGGGGGGAGCTCCCTGTTGCAGATGTTTTCCCTGTCTGTCTTTCCTCTGCCTGCCGTTCTCCCATGGGGGGGGGGGGTCTCCCTTCTCCACTGTAGGGTCTCCCCCTCCTCTGCAGGCCTGGGGATCCTTGCTCTTCTTCCTCCCTAATATACAGACCTCTAGCTCAATCAGTGCAAACTGACCGAGAAATTTATGAGCTAATTTCAGACTTTAGTAACTCGCAAGATACCGTAATTTTTGGCGACTTCAATTTACCTGTGACCAAGTGGGGAGATAGTATTACTTCACACTCTGGACAAAACCTGTATACAAATTTGCAAGAGAGTTCGCTATATCAATTTGTTAGATCTCCAACCCGTGGAAATAATGTCCTTGACCTTGTACTTTCAACAAAAGAATTGATAGAGAATTTGAATGTCGGTGATGAATTCAGTAACAGCGACCATCGTACGATAACTTTCAGTTTAAAGTTTACTAGTAACGAACCAAATAGCAGCATCGAGAAAGTCCCTAATTTCAAGCAAGCAAACTTACGTAAACTTAGAGCAATGTTTAAAGAAACTGACTGGAGCTTTTTAAATAACAATAACGACATAAATACATATTGGGAATCATTCGCAAACACTTACCTAAAAGCAGTGCAAGACTGCATACCATCGAAGATACGGCGTACAGGCCATAATGATAAGCCCAAATGGTGGAATAAAGATATTTCAAACTGTCTGCTTTCTAAAAAGTTTGCTAATGATAGATTAAAATCTTCACAAAATGACGAAGAACAGGTGAAATTTGTAGATCTACGACGCAAAGCCAAAAGGCTAATTAAGCAAAGTAAAAAGACCCTGGAGTTACATGTTGCGAATCAAAGTAAAACAAACCCAAAAGAATTCTATAGTTATATCAGAAAGAAGAGAGTAGTTACTTCAACTGTAGGACCGTTAGTCGATGAAAATGGAGAATATACCTAAGACGAAGTACAAATGAGTAATGCCCTCAATACCTTCTTTGCATCAGTTTTTACAACAGAAGACCTCATTGATATCCCTACAGCATCGCCGAATCAGATAGATAATTCTGATGTTCTAGCAATATCACCATTACAGAGAGAGAAGTATTGAAATGTTTAGATAAACTCAAGGTAAATAAAACGCCCGGACCTGATACAATCTCACCTAGAGTTCTAAAGGAAGCTAAGGATGAGCTCTCCAAACCACTGACATTGCTATTCAATAAATCCTTGCAGTCTGGAACTATGCCTGATCAGTGGAAGCTAGCTAACGTAACACCGATTTTTAAAAAAGGCAGCAAATCCCTACCCAGTAACTATCGTCCAATTAGCTTAACCTCAGTTGTATGTAAAATGCTAGAAACGCTCATAAGAGACAGACTCGTAAATCACTTAGAGGAAAATAACATACTTAAAGATACTCAACACGGCTTTCGTAGCAAACGTTCCTGTTTAACAAATCTCTTAGACTTCTTCCACGATATCCTCAACCTCTATGATGAGAGTAAAGCTGTAGATATTATATACCTTGATTTTCAAAAGGCCTTTGACAAAGTTCCCCACAAACGTTTACTGCTAAAACTAAAAGCGCATGGAATAAAAGACGGTGTGTTGAAATGGATAGAAAATTGGCTCCGCGACAGAAAGCAAAGAGTAGTCATAAACGGTAAGGCATCTAAATGGACCAATGTAAGTAGCGGGGTACCCCAGGGATCGGTACTAGGACCAATTCTCTTTCTAATTTACATCAACGACATAGATGAGGGTCTCACCTGTACAATCTCAAAATTTGCTGACGATACAAAAATTGCAAATAACATACTCTCAAAAGAACAAGTTGACGATATGCAACACAATCTAGATAAGTTGTGACGTTGGGCCCAAATTTGGCAAATGAGTTTTAATGCGGATAAATATAAGTACTACATATCGGATACCAAAATGAGAAAGCAAACTATTCGATGAATGGCACTCAGCTTAAGAATGTAAACAGAGAAACCGATCTGGGAGTAACAATATCGAGTAACCTAAAACCGAGTCAACAATGTTCAGAAGTTGTTAAGAAAGCAATTGGCTTTATAGGCAGGTCATTTGAGCATAACTCCAAAGAAGTTATCCTAACCCTTTACAATTCCTTAGTCTGCCCTCTTCTGGAAGACTGCGTTCAATCCTGGTGCCCTTATTACCAAAAAGATATAGACAAGATACTGTAGAACGATGTCAACGTAGAGTTACAAAAATTATACCTAGCCTAAAGAACAAACCGTACGAGGAGCGTCTTAGAGAATTAAATCTATTTCCTTTAACCCAGCGCAGATTAAGAGGCGACTTAATTCAAGTGTTCAAAATCATCAAAGGCATCGACAATATGAACAATACTTCACTATCGACCAATCTAATTACACGCGGGGAAACGGTTGCAAAATTATCGGTAAATCTTTTAACTCGCACGAATCTAAGAACTTCTTCAATCGAGTTGTCAACTTGTGGAATGGGCTTCCCCGAGACATTATAGACTGCAGCACCGTTGATTCATTTAAACTTCGCCTAGACAAATATCTTGCATCAAACCCGCGACTGACTGCGTTTGTAAGTGAATAACTTTATTTTATCCCCCCCTCAGTTACTAACCCATTGTCCCCTACTAACTTCCTAATCCTGCCACGGACATTAGTTCCAGGGCAGTAGTTCCCTTTCCAATGTTCCCTTACCCACTCTAAACCACTTTTTGGACAATTGATCCTCAGTGTTTTGGAGGACAAGCAGCCTAGAAGGGTCACCAGACCTATTGTTGCTTGATTTCCTTTGTACTCCCGCAGACTCCTCTGCCCTGCTTCTCACCCCTGCTAACTCTTCTCAACCCCTTCCTGCTCCGCCTCTTGCTCCTTCCCCGATTCCTGCCCTACATTTGGTGTCTCCCTAGGGGTGCACCCCGTCGTGTGGATCTGGGGCCCTGATCACGGTTTCGGGGTCCTCTTCCTCCGGGGATGACTGCTTTTGGGGGGGGGGGGGCGGGTGCTTGTGCGCTCCGAGCACTGGCTTCCTTCTGGCTGGTCTGTTCCTCTTCGTGTCTACCTGCTGTTCCGGGCGTTCTGAAGTGTCATTCTGGTTATGGACGTGGGGGTATAGGGCTCCCCGTGCAGGGCGGGCCATCAGTTCTTCTCAGTGGGCTCAGGCCTCCGTCTGCCCATAGGCCCCTGCTCTGGTTGGACTTCAGTCACCTGGACGTTGTTCGGTTGTTCGGTCCCTCTCGGTCTTGTTGGGACTGTGCTCCTTGGGACCGGACCTGCGCGAGAGCAGTATACCTGCTCTTCCTGCCTTGTTCGCTCACCCGCCCCGTTTGGGGGCCTGGTTTGTTGGGGTCCTGCTGTTTGCTTCCCGGACCGTCGACGTCGCTGTCTCACTTGCTGTGCCTGCCTCGGTCTCTGCGGCTTCTCTTCTCCCTTCTTCACTCTCCCCGTGGGCCACTCTCGGCTTTTGCCTGGCACCGGCGGGTGGTGGACTTGGTGGCCTCTGTCATTGGGCGTCTGCTGCCCTCAGTTCAACCCCCCCATCTTGCCGTGACGGTGCCTCAGGTTACCCTTCGCCACGCTATGGGCTATGTGCGGCGGCTTTCCTTCTGGCTCGCTGTGTCCTTCGTCCCTGTGCTGCCGGTGGGGCTGTGCAGGGCTGCTCACCTTTGCCTCTCCGTCCGGTCCATGGTCAAATCCCGATGGACTGGAAAGTGGCAAATATAACCGCTATATATAAGAAGGGAAAGAGAAATGACCCAGGAAATTATAGACCAGTCAGTTTGCCAAGTGTAGTGTGCAAATTAATGGAAACTGTAATCAGGGAAGGAATAATGGGAACATGTGAAGTCAAACCAACTTTTCAGTGGGAGACAGTTCGGATTCTTGCCGGGGAGGTCAACAGTGCTTCAGCTCATTAAGGTGGTCGATGACGATGCGAATTCTGGTGGATGGGGATGTTATAGATGTGGTATATTGTGATGTTATGAAGGCCTTTGACAAGGTCCCACACAAAAGGCTATTAGAGAAGGTCAAAAGTTATAATATAGGAGAGAAATGTGTGAAGTGGATAGAGGCCTTCCTGAAAGATCAAAGACAGAGGGTACTGGTGAATGGAATAGGCTCAGGGTAGAGGGAAATTACAAGTGGGGTACCTCAGGGATCTGTGTTGGGACCACTATTGTTTGTTATGTTCATTAACGACTTACCTGAAGTTATAACAAATGGAATTGAGATATATTTGTATGCAGATGACACCAAGCTATATAGAAGAGTGAGGAGTGAGGAGTGTGCAAAGGCGAGCTTGTTTTAAGTGATGATCCTGTGGCAGTGAATTTTGGAAATGAGTCATTGGAGCTGGTGGACAAATTTTGTTACCTAGGAGATACCATCTCTGCCGGTGGTGGAGCCGAGGTTGCCACTGTCGCTAGAATTAGATGTGGCTGGGGGAAGTTCAGAGAACTGCTGCCAATTCTGACCATGAAAAGAATTCCTCTCCCCCTGAAGGGAAAGGTGTATGCCCCATGTGTTAGAAGTGCAATGACGTATGCCTCAGAAACATGGGACGTTAAAGTAGAGGATGTCAACAGAATGGAACGTAATTAGATGAGAATGGTGAGATGGATGTGTGGGGCCAGGCTGCAGGATAGAATAACAAATGATGAGCTGAGGAGACGTTTAGGTATAAAGAGTATTAGCGAGGAGATGTGTACAAGTAGACTGGGATGGTATGGACATGTGGAGAGAATGGATGAACAAAATTGGATGAAAAAATGCAGGTCTGTGATTGTGGAGGGAGCTGCACCAAGGGGTGGACCGAGGAAGACCTGGGATCGGACTATTCGTGCCGATCTCAAATCCAAAAACTTGACAAGTGAAGCAGCCCTTAACTCGGTAGCTACGCAGCCACTGTAGTATACACCATGCCGCTGTGCATAGGTATTTACACTCTTTCCTCACTAAAATCGTTATTTTACCATAAATATCATTAATACTTATCCATATGCACCTATTTTACGTTTAATGTGAAGATAGTAACATGTTACAACAATAAAACAAGAGGGAAAAGTGTTTGGATGGTCAAAATCGCGAATTGAAAGCGAGAGTTTCATTCATCAAGTGTGAGCCAGCCGGCGTAACATCCTCCTCTCATGAGGCCTGGAGAGAGACTGATGGCTCTATCTCTATATCTCGCTCTTTCCCACGCATAGACACGCAGATGACCACACCCTGCAAGTGACTCGCTAATGTTTGCACGAAAATATACCAAAGAATAAGGGAATAACAGGGAAAATAGGTGATAATTGAAGGGGGGGGGGGGGAAAGGGGGGAAGGAGGGGATGTGGAGGAGTGATATGAGGCATGGCCGAAGGGTAAAAAAATAAAAAATAAAAATAAAAAGTTTCAAGCACTACTGGGGCCTTTTAAAAGTGTTTTTTTAGGCCTAGGATCTTAAGAGTCTCCCCGCAGTCGCCCAGTAAAACCTCTTAAGAGTCTCCCCATAGCTGCCGGGTTAACAGAGTTGCCTGGAACGCCGCCATTAGGACAAGAGACTGAAACTGCACGTATGTGTGGAGCACTCAGTCCTAAAATTTTATGTATGTATGTATGTATCATCTATGATAAATGATGTATAAATAACTTTAATATTATTATTATATTTTCACTATATATGTATTTTTTTAAATACAGTATTTAATATAACCATCGCTATTAGCATAATTCATACACTCCTGCACGTACACACTCAGAAGATGGAGCGCTCAGCCCATTAAGACTGACCCAACCAATCACAGACTTCTTCATGATTGTACCCCCCTCCACCCCCTCCTGCTATGAAGGAAATTGTGGAAAATGGTTTGATGTATGTCATTAGCCTGATTAAGCTATATGCGAAATGTCAATAAATTGCTCCTCCTCAGATGGTGCTTATATATTTGTATTGTTTGTGTTGCAGGTGAGTGAAGTGTTGGGCTTGGTGGAGCCTTCCTCCATCCTGACCTTCTTGGACCTGGCTTGGGGAGGGTCAACAAGAGGAAGGGTCCACATCAGGTTAAGGTCTAACAACACCTGGGCAACGCAGTTTATGTTGCTGTGTACCGGCCAGCGTGGACACTCATACCGTAACACTGTACTACTGAAGGTGGATGTCAAAGGTATGCCAAGCGAAAATGTGGAAGGTGGTGACTACCAGTACAACAATGGTGACGGAGGAGCCCCACTACTGACTCACTCTGGAACCAAGGCCGACTACCCTACGTCACGCAAGGCAGGAGCATTAGGCTCATGTTATCAACCAGACAATAAAGAGAAGAGTTCCCAGTTTTATATCACCACCAAAGACAGTGTTGATAGAAAAGTATGGCTTAGGGTCTTTGGTGATGTTGATAGTGGTCTGGAGGTGGTGAAGGCAGCAGTCAACCACAGTAACATAAGAGATGTGACTGTGGTTGACTGTGGTGTTGTACTGTCTCTATAGTTATTGTTGATAGTGGTCTGGAGGTGGTGAAGGCAGCAGTCAACCACAGTAACATAAGATATGTGACTGTGGTGTTGTACTGTCTCTATAGTTATTGTTGATAGTGGTCTGGAGGTGGTGAAGGTAGCAGTCAACCACAGTAACATAAGAGATGTGACTGTGGTTGACTGAGGTGTTGTACGGTCTCTATAGTTATTGTTCATACCTTCAGTACAGTATATACAAATATTATTAGTCTTTACCTCTAATTTTAACCCCTTCAACATGATGACTTCCTTTTCATCTTATTCTGGTAACCATTTGATGATTCCCTTTAGCTTATAGGATACCTCTAGGACTCAAAGGTGTTAATAATATCTCGATAAACTCTCTGAATACCATAGGTCCTTCCTAAATCATTGCCTGCGGGAGACGTTCCCAAACGCCATGGCAATTTACAGGCTTTTAAAGCCTGTAGAATCAAGTGTGAGGGAGCGGGATCGCGACAGGCCACACGTCCTTCCCCCAGCCAGCCGGCCGCGGCACTGAGGGCTCTGAGTCATAGTCTCGCGAGATATACAGCGCTGCCTAAGGTAAATGTAGCACGACATTAGCGATAATTGCTCATTTTAGCGAATGTCTATGGTAGCGCTGTGGGTGAAGCCCGCGAGATACGAAGCTCATTTTGTTGTCATTTTGAAGCTATTTTCTTCCAGTTTGTGGCTGCATACATTTCATTTCATTCAGACACTTGCCTAATCAATCACGAGTGCCTGAATGAACCCTAATATGGCGGAAATATGCTCGCAGCCAAAGTGTTAAGCTGCATAAAACCGTCTACTTTTAGCCTGAATATATAGCTAATAAGGCATCATTGTATTGAAGGGGTCAACAAAAGCTTCATAATTATATATTGTTGTTTTAATGTATTAATGTATATGAAAATATTACCCAACTCTCTTTTGTTAACTCTTTAAAGATTATGACACATTTGACAGTGTATTCTGGCTTTTATGCAAGTTAGGAAGGATCTATTGGACTCAAAAGGGTAAAAGCTATCTCAATTAACCCTCTAACTAACATATACCCTTCCTAATCTGAGTAAAATCAGTCTAATAATAGCCATAAATCAGAAAGGAAATGCGTCATCATATCTTCTAAGGAATAAGTAAAATTCAATGAGTATATTTTGTCCAAACTTTACATGACATCCATAGTTAAGAGGGACCAATAAGTATTAACCTTGTATTACAGTATTATATTGCAAGGGGCAGGGGGCTAGGAATCCTCCTCCCCTTGTAAAATTCTCCTACTCATCGAGACAGAGAAAGGGGCGAGGGAGCGCAAAAGTGGTCCTGGACCCTGAGAATTAGAATCCATGAATGTTCTTTCTGCTTGGGCTCTGTCTCGAGTCGGCCACCCCCTGCAATGGGGTATGTGCCTGAGTATATACATACATACATACATTATATTGTATTATTATTGCATTGTATCACAGTACTATTTATCTAATGTTCCCTTTATAGTACCATTCTTTGTAACTTTGAAATACAGTTTTGTAATATATATATTTTCCTTGATCCAGATTGTATAGTTTTATTAATGACTGATTGATTCGTGTTTTTTTAGCAGCATGCACCTGCTGGTCAATAGCTTCAAGGACTTCAGTGAACAGTTGACACAGATTGTTTATGTTGAGGGACTATATTATCCCGGCGAGTGCGCGCAGGGTGTAGTGAACACCACAGTTCTGGGTGGCAATTTTAAGCTCCATTCCTGCCTATAATCGTCGTTTTACGATAAATATCGTTATTGCTTATTTATATGCGCCTATTTTACCTTTAATATGAAGATAGTAACCTGTAACAACAATAAAACAAGTTGGAATATCATTTGGATGGTCAAAATCGCGAATTGTTAGAGAGTGGTTCATTCAACAATTATGAGCCAGCCGGCCTCACACCCTCTTCTCTCGAAGCCTGGAGACCGTGGAGAGTGACTGAGGCCTGTCTCTCTCTCTCTCTCTCTCTTTCCCATGCATAGACACACACATGACCACAGCCTAGGATCGGTTTGGAGATGTTTACACAAAAATATACCAATGAATAAGGGAATAACAGGGAAAATAGGTGATACTTGAATGGGGGGGGGGGGAGGAGGGGATGTGGAGGAGTGATATGAGGTATGGAGGGGAAAAACAAATGTTTTAAGTGCTACTGGGGCCTTTTAAAAGCTTTTTTTTAGGCCTTACCTATTAAGAGCTTTCTTTCCCAGCAAAACCTCTTAACCCGTCCAGCCCCGTCTATTTTTTTTATTTTTGATCACCAAAACCCGGCCAATTTCTATTTTTTTTTTTTTTTTTAAATAAAGCTGAATGGGTTAGAAAATAATGACAAACATGAACAAATATGAAAAAAGTGCTTACCTAGGTCATTTGGGGGTCCTGGGTGGGGGGTGGGGGTCCCCTGCCTCAGTGGAGCCTTAGCGCCACTTCAAATCTCCCGCGCCAGCAGCCAGCTGCCAGCCGCCAAGCAGCATGACTTATTTTGCACCTCTCGAACATAAAGTGTGCTTCAGAGTTCATAGAATGTCTTTGTGTATCACAGAATGTCAATATAACTGAAGTTGTAGTGTGATAAGTGCCTTCATTCAAGTATTACAAGTGCATACGAGTGGCAGCGTCCCCGTTGCCATGGTGAGGGGCTGCCATCTTTGCTCAGGACAATAACAAATCGCACGCACGAACACACGGCCAGCTGACCGAGTGACCCACATTCCACACCACCCTTCCCTCTTTCTTTCTCTGTCTGGCTGTCACTTTCACTCAAGGTCACTCTGTCTCTCATTTTCATTAAATTATTTGTACTTGTTCATTGTTTTAAGTAAGATTATGAGGTATATACATTGTTTTACGCACTTATTGACTTAGAATATAGGTTCACCCTGTATATTTGTACTTTTTTTGTACTCTCGTTTATAGTATGTTATATCAGGTTTATTGTGTGGCGATGGGCTGGTCTATCAGAGTGAGACCTGAGCGATCTCTGCCATACCCATAGCTTACTCTGACTGTTCCTTTTACTTATATATTTTCTAGATCTCAAGTGACGGCGTCTCTTCCGTGGATTGACCTCCCAATCTACCAAGATTGGAAGCTAAAGCGTCACATTATTCCTTTGCCCCTCAACTTTCTCTTCATAATTGCTGAGGGGCACAGGGCCCTGGGTGGGGCTTTGGTTTCCCGGGCGTTTACGCACCCTCTCAGCTCCCCGCCATGGAGTGGCTTCGGTCACCCAGGCTTTATTGTGGTCGGCAGGGAGGGTTCTGTGGGGGCGCTCGTTTATGGCCTTGGCCTTACTCGGGGCCTTGGGGCTGTTCGGCCAGGCAGCTTGGGGAACAACAACAACAACAACAACAGGTTTATTGTTTTTTATTCTTATTATGATTTGCACACAGTTTTATAAGTTTAGAATTTATTTAGTGTTTTATATTGTTCGGCACTTTGCACTTGTAAATTATATATATATACACTGTTTTTATATACACTTTTTGCGTCTTTTATCGCAGTCTTTTATATACACTGTTAGTATTACATTATAGCGTCTTTTATCGCAGTCTTTGAACACTTAGAAATGCTCGAGGGTGTGATAATCCCTGAAGCAGGTGTTATGTATTGCCTTAATTAACCTAATTGCTGGTGGGATACAGTTAAATAATTATTAGTGGGTATATGTGACTATTTATTTGTACATAGGAAGGCCTTTAGGAAGTAAACTAACTTCGGGGAACATACTTTGTGTTCAGAGTGTACTGTAGCCAAGTGGCGCCAAGCGCACACGTTCCCCCCTCTTACCTTGTTTAAGCATCTCTCTGGCAGACGTATGATTAGTCTTTATATAATTCGTGATTTAATGTTTTACTCTTCATTTATATATTTTAATGAAGTATTCTATATAATTATTAGTTGAGTTAAGTTGTTTGATTGGAGAGCGAGTAGTTGTATGTTAGTCCAGTACGATAACTTTACTGACTATGCATTCTGGTTGATTCTGGTTGACTTGTATAGCAATAGGGTAATATAATAGTAGGGTTTCGCTGGAGGATAATATTAACCTTGCAGTCTAGTTTTGGGTGGTTAACTTCCATTCTTATAATACCACGGTGATAAGTTGTGTTGCCTTTTCATTGGAGTTAATCATTTATTCATGGTGTTGTGGGTTTAAACCCTAGTCCGTAACATTATATGGGAAAACACAGTCCCACATCACAATCTGGACACCAAGTCCGCGTGTGCGTCTGCCGGTGTTGCGACACACATGACACCGTCTGCGTGGGTTGGGGAGTCCCGGGTTGGCCGGGAGATAATCGCAGAAGTGGCGTTGTGTCAGTCTGGCGGGGTCTTCGGGTGCTTGAAAACGAGCTGCGGGGCGTTGCTGGGGGCGTGGACCATCCCTGAAGTAGAACAAAAGCTCCCGTGCAAGTTCGATGCAGTAGGACTCCATCGTCTCAACTTCACCTGTGATATGAAATTGGATGTGGCAGTTGTAGAGGGTGATGTCGAGTAGGTGGAAGAATAGTTTTTTATACCACCTCATCGTCTTCCTGGCACACTCGACCGACGATATGACAGAGTCTGACTTGTCAACCAGCCGCATGTTGATGTTGTAATCAACGATTGCAACTGGTTTTTTGACCACCTCACCTGTGGCTCTATCACGGCGTCTGGTGTCCTCAAAGCGGGGCAGGTGGACAGTGGTGAGGACATTGACGTCACGATTGTCCATCCACGAGAGCAACAGGATATCATTTGCCTGGAGGTGGATGATGGAGCCCTTCTCCCGCCTGTCGGGTAGCTGTGGCATGAACACACGATTCCTCCTGACGGTGCCACAGATGCCAGTGTCTTTGCTATACAGGAATTTGGCAAGGGAAGGGCTGGTGTACCAGTTGTCCAGGTACAAGATGTGGCCCCTGTTCAAATACCCCTCCATCATGGTGACAACAACGGCCCCAGATATCCCATATGTCCTCGCCTCCACCAGTTCAGTGAGCTTGCCCATGTAGAGGATGATGTCCTGGATGTAGCCGGTTTTGCAGTCGCACATCACAAACAGTTTCAGGCCATAACGGGGTCGTTTGCTGGGGATGTACTGTCGGATGCCAATATTCCCCCTCCACAGCATCAGACTCTCATCAATGATGAGTTCTTGGTGAGGTCTGAAGGCGGCTGCAAACTTTGTCTTCAGGTATTCAAATATCGGTTTTATCCTCTCCATCGGGTCTTTGGTATTCCTGGGGCGTTCCTGGTTCCTGGAGTGGCTTGCCAGGCTATCAATAAAGTGCAGGTTCCCCATGATTGCCGTGAATCGATTCCTGCTCATGACCTTGCCAAAGAAGGGGGTTCTGATGAGGGGATCTCATGACCAGTACTTCCTGAGAGACGTCTTCTTGGTGACCCCCATCAGGATGACCAGTGCCAGGAACGTGTAGAACTCATCGAAGGAGTGTGCAGAGCAATTAGTGGAGCCAGTGAGGGACATAATTCAAGCTTCCTTAGATAAAGGACAGGTTCCTGTTGAATGGAAAAGAGCTAATATCATTCCGATATACAAGAATGGAAACCCTGAGGACCCTCTAAACTATAGACCAGTTTCACTTACTAGTATTGTATGCAAGATTTGTGAAAAGCTAATTAGGAAGAGATGGATGAAAATGTTGGAGAGAAAGAAGATAATAACCCCAAAGCAATTTGGATTCAGAGAAGGGACATCTTGTGTTACCAGTTTGCTATGTTATTACAGTAGGGTGATAGATGTACTCCAAGAAAGAGGCGGATGGGTGGACTGCGTCTACTTAGACCTTTCCAAAGCATTCGATAAGGTACCAGAGATTGTTATCTAAGCTTGAGACGCTAGGATGTGTCAGGGGGAGTTTGCTGAAATGGATGGAGAGCTATTTAACAGATAGGGAAATTAGGACCAACATTAGAGGAACTTACTCATCGTGGCGGAAAGTTGAGAGTGGTGTGCCGCAGGGATCTGTGTTGGCACCTCTCATGTTCCTTATGTACGTGAATGACCTGCCGATAGGCATAAACTCTTACATGTCAATGTTTGCAGATGACGTAAAAATTATGAGACAAATAACAAATAAAAGTAGTTGTGAGGAGCTGCAAGGGGATTTAGATAAAATATACGAATGGAGCACCAAGTGGAAAATGAAATATAATATAAGTAAATGCCATGTGTTAAATATGGGAAGAAGTGTGAATAGACCAAATTGGGAGTACAGGATGGGAGATAATATAATTAGCAAGGCCGAAAAAGAAAAAGATTTAGGGTTGATTATACAAGATAATTTGTCGCCAGAGAAACATATTAACAAGCTCTTTAGCGGAATGTATGCAATGGCCGGGAATATGAAAGTTGCTCTGAACTACTTGGATGAGACCATGGTAGCGAAAATTATGAAGAGTATGATTAGACCAAGATTGGAGTATGCAGCAGTGGTCTGGTCCCCGCATCTAAAGAAGCATATTCACAAGTTAGAAAGAATCCAGAGAGCAGTCACTAGATTGGTTCCAAGTCTCAGAGAACTGCCATATGAAGGGAGGCTAGACAAATTAAATCTACCGAGTCTAAAAGAGAGGAGAGAGAGGGGAGACATGATAACAATGTACAAATGTACCCGGGGGCTGGAGAGGCTGGATAGGGAGGATATATTAATTATGGATACAGGAATAACTAGAGGCCACAGCTACAAAGTAAAAAGACCTACCTGCAAGAACGATATCAGGAAGTTTAGCTTCCCCTATAGATGTATTGACAAATGGAATGGGCTGGAGGAGGAGGTGGTAGGGGCAAGGAACATCCATATTTTCAAAAAAAAATTGGATAAAAAGTAGACTGAGAGACGGGACAACACGAGCTTAGCTCAACTCCTGTAAACTACAATTAGGTAAATACAATTAGGTAAATACAATTCCACCCAGGAGAGACGTGCCGAGTTCCTCTTCTGCTCCTTCCCTGCCATGAAATAGTAGTTGTACCAGTTCGTCTGGTAAACAATCAAGGAGATAAGGTTGGCAGTGAAGAACTCGAGAAAAATACCCAGTCTTGTGGTATCCGGCCCACGATTGTGCATGGTAGGGCCGGCCTCAGCTGCCCCCACAAAGTCGAATTGTTTGGGGACATAGTTCTCCCCATCCACCCAATCCCACCTATCACCACCGACAGCGCCTTCGTCGTCGCTAGATGGGGCATCGGAGTCATCGGGGTCATCGTCAGGGGCACCGGAGTGGGTCGGGCGGGTGCGGGTGGAGCGGGGGCGGTGGGGGCGGGAGGAGGTGGACCTGGGTCTGGAGCTCGACCTCGAACTTGATTGAGAGCTACTGTAGATCGAGAGCTCGAGTCGTTGCTGGGGCGTCGTATCTGTCTCACCTTCTGCACTTGGCCGCGGGATATGACACGCCCACGTCGAGTGCTTGCAGGGCGTCGGGGCAGGTCGGGGCATTGTGGAGAGGCAGGTGGTGATGCAGTGGCGCGGGAGGGGCCTGGTTGAGGTGAGGGAGAGCATCGTGGGGGGGTGTACGGGAGGGAGCCGGGAGGTGATGGTGGGGGGGAAGGATGGCGAGGCGGGGAGTCTGGTAGTGGTGGTGGTGACTCATCCCCCCCCGCGTGCTCTGGGTCGGGAGGGAAGAGGGAGCGTTTAGGGTCACGTGACTGCCCTTGTCTCGCACCACATTGTTGTTCCCTTTGTCCCCACGTTGTTGTTCCCTTTGTCCGTCTTCTCCCTCGGACATAGGCCTTGGTCCCTTTGCCTCTTCAGGCCTTTGGCCATCGTCACTTGCTTGATGACGGCCATAGAACCTCCCCGGGGTATTTTTCTTGAGTGGGGAGATTATGCGAGGTGGGGGAGAAAGCAGGTGGGGGTGCCTCCTCTTCACTCCCAGACTCGACCCTTCTTCTCTTCAATCCCCTTCGTTGTTCTCCAGGTACCCGAATGTAGTTTTGAGGGTCAGCAGGTTCATCTTCAACAACTTCTTCCCCACTTTCTGAGGATTCAATGGGGTCTTGGGGAAGTGGGTGGCTGGGAGGTGCACTTGCCCCTTGCTGTCTTTGTGATGAACGTCGTCGCCGCCTGACAGGAATCTGAGGATGCTCTTCCTCTAGCTTATATATCTCGAGCTGAGAAGGGGTATACTCCTCCCCAGACTCCTCCATGGGCGAGTCAGTGTCACTATCATGGCTGTCAGTGTCATACAGTATATCCATGACCTCCTCAGTACTGCAGGAGTGGGTTGGGCGGGCACTAGAACGTCGAGACATGGTGTATCACTCGTGAGGGTAAGCGGAAAACTGACCACGAGTTGTGGGAAGCTGGTTGTCCTCTCCCGTCCCCGCGCGCGCACGCGTATGGACTCTTAGCGACAATAAGTTTTGGTTTTAGTCCGCCGGTTCCCAAAGTAGTTCCCATATAAATCTAGAGCCACTCTGAGTCTTACGACTGGAGCTATAAGGGTGACGCGTCAGGCGAGTCGCTGGGGTTTGGCGTTACATACATAGGTGACTCGTCAGATGCGTCGCTGGGGCTGGACGGGTTAACCCGTACTGTACCGTAGGATACAGTAATAAATGTCCCCAGCAGTCCCAAGCAATGTGGCCAAAATGTCAGGAGAGACCACCTTTTCACCTCAAGAGATGAGGCAAGAGTGGATCTATCACTTTTTTTTTTTTTTTTACAGACTTTAAAAACAAAAAAAATTAACCTTGTACAGGCAGTTACAAGACAAATACATTACTGACAGCTATAACCGTCGCTGGGATTGTACAGGTTAAGAGTGTTCTCGCCGTTTCCGGGTTAAAATGTAAAACTTGCAAACTAAGCAAACCAAAACTGGGATGATACAAGATAAAGGTAAAATAACATCAAAATTGCTGTATCTACAGCATATATACCTGTATATACATATATATATATATATATATATATATATATATATATATATATATATATATATATATATATATATATATATATATACACACAGTATATATATTTGTTTTTATTTTTTCTCTCATTTTGTCGTGAATCCTAGCTGGTATATATACCGTAGTTTGAATTTCCCGGGTTCACGACAGCTGGTTCCTTTTTGTTTATACGCATTACTTTATTTATCTTTGTGGATAAGTATTACTGTGGATGCACCAATTATATCTTAGTTTATTTTCCCTTATTATTTAATCACGGGGGATGATATAGAACCCTTAAATATATTTATATTGTTACGATAAGAGGGAATCTCAGTACACTTCATACAGACTTCGTCCCGCTAACTACAGACCGCCAGTTGCTGCCACATAAGAACAGAACTTCACTGATCTACACCTACCGACATGTCCATCACCTATCCTACACTCTTTGCATCACAGCTAAGTTCCTTTAATACTAGAAGTACTTCATAGATATTACTGGGAATACCACAGATAGCCTACATATACAATTTAACACGTAAGTCCAACGCCGACCGGTATCATATTTATAGCCTAGGCCAATTCATCTTCCCAGGTCTAATTATTTACTTTATATCCGTTTCTCCTCTACCCTATAGGAATAATATTCAGGATATAATTGGTGCCGTGTGACCAGGATTCTGGGCCATCTGTTGTATATTGATAGGAATTGGGGGGGTGTTAGGCCTGACTTGTCTGCCTTTGTGTAGAGCTGGGCGATCCAGTGGACAAATGCCGAGGGGCGCACCGGGGAAGGCTGCAAGGGCAGGGGGCGTTGGCCAAGTGTTTATGCCATCGTCCGGTTATTACCCTGTGCCTTTGAGAAAGGTGGCCCTCTTCGGCCAGTCCTATGTGCGGGATTTTCCGCTGGATCGTCCAGTGCAGTGCCCTGCTTTTTTTGTTAAGCAAATATATAGACCAGGGGCAAGGGTAGACACTGTCAGGCAGACCTCGGCCTGGGATGCGCTCCTAGCCTACAAGCCGGATCGTACGTTCCTGATCCTTGGGGGAAATTATTTGTCCCTGCAGACTGACCTTCAGGGGGTGGCCCGAGGGCTCCAGTCTCTAGCTGAAGAGATAGAAGAGAGGACTGGGGGTCACTATCTGGTGGTCAGTCTGGAGTCTAGGGTAAGCCTTAGGGGTATGACTCCCGAGGAGTACAATAGAGCAAAGAATGGAGTGAACCTCCGCTTGCGAAGAAATCTCCCATTTACTAAACAAAGGTACTTTGCCATGGGGATGAGTAAGACCGACTTGTGGGACGGAGTTCATTTAAATGCGCCAGGGAGCCGGAAGGTATTAGATAGGCTACTGGATAGAGCGCATGCCTTCTTTGAGGAGAAGGACGGGGCCGAGGAGGAGCAGTCGACGCAATAGGCTAGATCTCAAGACTAGGACGACGACTGCGGCTGTTCCTCCTTCAGAGGAGTCTTGATCCTTCTTTTTTTTTTTTTTTTTGTAATTTGTTAAAATTTAATATAGCCTAGCCTAGTAAAGTAAATATTGTAAAGTAGAGTAATGTGACATAGGGTAATTTTCCTTTTCTTTGATCATTTGTAAACTCACAGGGGGCACGTGATCTGCATGCTTCAATTTGCTTGGTTGCTGTCGTCATCAATGTAAGTAGGTTAGCCTAGGATTAGAATAGATTAGAATAGGTTAGCCTACAGTGACGATTAGTATTGTTGTTCCTTAAGCTTTAGTTACCGTAAACATTTTAAGAATGGATGAGAAAATAAAGTCATTGCGGCGGTTCAGGGCCGCCAAGAAGGGAGGGATTACTAAGCTTACCTCTAATCTGTCTGAATTTATTGAAGATGCTGCTACACTGCATGATGTAAAGGGTGTGAAAATAACTTTAGAAGAGGCCCTAACTGATATCAAGTCGTATAACGTAGAGTTGTATAGCTTATATTCAGATGATCAGTTAGAGGATGAGATGGTGAAAGATATGCAGTATGTTGATCAAGTAAACGGTCAGTTAGCTGAGTTAGATAGTGCTCTACAGACAACCACTACTGGTAGATCTCATGATGGTGCAGCAAGTAGGAAACAGAAGGGTATTAAGTTACCCTCCCTAAAGTTGCCAGTTTTTGATGGGGATCCAACACAGTGGGTGGGTTTCTGGTAGCTCTTTGATGGTAGTGTTCACTCCCAATCAGACTTAACTGACATTCAGAAATTTACGTATCTAAAGGGACAACTTAGTGGTGAGGCTCTACAAATTGTTAGTGGGTTTAGTTTGGTCGCTGCAAGTTATGAACCAGCGGTCACTATATTGAAAAACAGTTATGGTCAAAAGGATCGCATCAAAGCAGCTCACATAGCGAAACTGTGTAATCTCCCGCATCCTAGCCAGGAGGTCAGTGCTCTGAAAGATTTTTCCGCGTCATTTGAGTGTGCGTTAGAGTCATTACGCTCTATGGATGTAACAGTAAGTGAAATGTGTGCAGTACTGTTACATAATATACTTCCTAGTGCACTCTCTGAAGTGATTAAGCGTGAATTAAAAGACAACTGGCTGGATGTGGATGAATATGTTCGTGTGTTTAAGACTGAAGTGTGCAATCTAGAAAGTAGACATAATCCTCTAGAACAGTTTGGGGCGACCGCCACAGCAGCATATGCAATGTATCAGAAACCCGATACCAAGCAGAAGTATGGATGTAGGTTGTGTTTAAAGACAGGACCTTTTTGGGCAAAGTGTGCAAAATACAAGAACAGTCCCGCCAAGGCCAATAGAGCAAGGCAGTTGAAATTGTGCGTCGGGTGCCTGTCGTCAGAACATGGCAGCCAGGGGTGTACTAACCCTAAAATTAGGCCGTGCCGATTCTGCCAACAGAAACATTTTAATTATTTGTGTCCGACGCCACGCCTTGAACAAACTGGACAACCAGCAGCCCCTGAACCAACAGTGACCATGGCTGTGGCTTCGGGCCGTAATGCAGTGTTGTTGCCTACCATTCAGATTCCCTTGACCGACAGAAACAGTCATACCAGTAAAGTAAGAGCTTTGTTGGACCAATGTTCGCAGCGTACCTTCATCTTGCGCTCTGCTTTATTGCAGCTTGATTATGTTAGGGTCAGTAAGGAACAGCTAAGGCTCCAGGGATTTACTGGCTCACTTGGTAGTACTGAGTATGAAATAGTAGAGTTAACCTATCATCACAGAAGAAGGGTGCGTAAATTGAGGGCCGTTGTGGTGGAGGAGTTACCAGTATACAAGCCAGGGAGAGGATTAGAGATGGAGGTAAATGCTATCAAGGCTCGGGGTTACAAATTAGCAGATCCAGGTATCACTGATGGAGATATGATAGAGTTACTGATTGGGGCGGACTTTTATTACCACTTTGTACATTCAGGCTATGTCAGGGAAGGAAGTATAGTTATGTTACCCACAATTTATGGTTATGCACTGAGTGGCACTTATCAGTCAGATATAGAAGAGACCCATGTAGAGTTAGTCACTGTTCTTAAGTTAGCAGTAGACCCTTTAGTGGAGATACAGGAAGATATTGGCAGGTATTCTCCAGAATTAAAGGATCTGACAGCTCTATGGGACTTGGACCATATTGGTATAAGTCCTAATGAGACTGGTAAGGGTGGGGAGAAAGTCTTAAATAGATTTTCTGAAACGGTACAGTATTCCGAAGCACAGGGACAGTATATGGTGGAACTGCCGTGGAGAGATAACATAGATAAATTACCTGATAACTTTAAGTTAGCCCTGGGCAGAATGAGAGGCTTGCAGCGAAAGTTTATAAAGGATCCCAACTACTGTCAACAGTATACAAAGGTTCTGGATAATCAGATAGAAAGGGGGTTTATTGAAAGGGTAGAAAACAGGAATCAAGCTGGTCATCCCATTCACTACTTAGCTCACCATGGTATTACCAAGGATAGTGTTACTACGCCTGTACGGATAGTGTTTGACTGTTCGGCTAGGATGGACGAGAAGGCGTTCAGTCTGAATGACTGTCTCCATACAGGTCCATCGCAAGTGGCTGACCTCACCCAGGTCCTTCTGCATTTTAGATGCCATCAATTTGCCTGGGTGAGTGATATTGAGAAAGCATTTCTCATGGTGGGGTTGAGTGAGAAGGATAGGGATGCTACTAGGTTTCTGTGGCCCGTTGATCCCTTAGATGTTGCAAGTCCTTACATTGTCTACCGGTTCCGTGCAGTTCTGTTCGGGGCCACCTGTTCCCAGTTCCTCCTTAATGCTACCATTCAAAAACACCTGTCTATGATACAGGAGAACAGTGAAGTAGTTAATAAGCTAAAAAGGGGGCTGTATATTGATAACTTACAGGGGACTGGTGATGATGTAAGTGATTTGCAACAACAATGTTGGGATGCTCGTAGAATATTTTCCAGCGCTAACCTGTCTTTACGTGAGTGGGTCACAAATAATGAGTTTGCGGGAACTGTTGCATCTGAAGGGTTGAGCTTCCGCCAAACAAGACGGGGTTGTTGTTGTTGTTGTTGTTCCCCAAGCTGCCTGGCCGAACAGCCCCAAGGCCCCGAGCAATTCCAAGGCCATAACCGAGTGCCCAACAGAACCCTCCCCGCCGACCACAATAAAGCCTGGGTGACCGAAGCCACTCCATGGTGGGGAGCTGAGGAGGGTGCGGAAACGCCCGGGAAACCAAAGCCCCACCCAGGGCCCTGTGCCCCTCAGCAATTATGAAGAGAAAGTTGAAGGGCAAGGGAAAAATGTGACACTTTGGCTTCCAATCTTGGTAGATTGGGAGGTCAATCCACGGAAGAGACGCCGTCACTTGAGATCTAGAAAATATATAAGTTAAAGGAACAGTCAGAGTAAGCTATGGGTATGGTAGAGATTGCTCGGCTCTCACTCTGATAGACCAGCCCATCACCACATGACTAGAACCCAATCCTCTCAGCATCAGCTAGGAAAGGCCCTAGAAAGCCACCTTTGGCAGGGGGATAGCTCCCCTATTTCAACCCCTTTCGGGGTTGGGCACCCGCCGACGGCAAAAGACGGGGTTAAGGTGCTTGGCGTTGAGTGGCTAACTGATAAGGATATGTTACAGGTTAATTTCCGCGGAAGTAGCCCTTCATTGGTTACAAAACGCGAGGCTCTAAGTCTAACTGCGAGTGTTTTCGATCCTCTTGGAGTGTTGCTACCGGTAACCATCCGGGCGCGGAGGTTCGTACAGGACTTGTGGAGATTAGAGTGTGGGTGGGATGTCCCCATTCCAGATGACATGAGAGCTAACTGGCAGGGTATTTATAACGATATGATAGATAGTACAGGTATCATGTTTCCCCGTCAGGTCACTAATTCTAAGAGGGTTACGCTGCACCTATTTAGTGACGCTAGCTCAGTAGTATATGGTGTAGCGGCCTATGCGGTTGGTGATGAGGTGAGTAGGTTAGTAATGGCCAAAGCTAAGGTGGCGCCTATTAAGTCCCTCACCATACTTAAGGAGTTGACTCCTGTTCTTCTCGCAGCTCGTCTCGCATGTTATATATGTGAGGCCTACGCGGACGAGCTGATTTTAGAGAATGTATACCTCTGGTCGGACAGCCAGATAACTCTATGCTGGTTGTCTAGTAAAAAGATTTTGCCTATATATGTTCAAAATAGAGTTGATGAGATAAAGTCATTAGTCCCCGGCGCTCATTTTCGTTATGTGTCCACAGAGGACAACCCCAGTGATCTAGTTACCAGAGGGATTTCATATGTGTCCTTAGTTCCTTCTTCGTTTTGGTGGGGAGGGCCCACGTCATGGCTATCTCACCAAATGCTATGGCCTGATCATGGCCCAATAGGGGGCTCAATAGGAGGGGACACCACTGTGGGTTGTAACATGAGTCAAGAAGGAACCCTGTCATTGCCGGTACCAGTTGCCCCTACTGCCATATTGAATTGGGACCGGTATGGCTCATATATGAAGTCATGGCATGTAATGGCATGGGTCCTTAGGTTTATTAGGACTCTTAACCCGGGAGCTGCGGGGAGACTCTTAAGAGTTCCCCCGGCGCACTGCGGGGAGACTCTTAAGAGTCAGAGAAAAAAAAAATCAACTTTTGACATCGAAAAAAAAAAAAATATTTTATTTTTTTTTATTTTTTTTGGCCCCTGGGCCATGCAAAATCTCAGTCCTCTACCTCCCCTCCTTCCCCACTTTCCTCCTCTCCTTCAGTTATCACCTATTTTCCCTGTTATTCCCTTATTCTGAGGTATATTTTCGTGCTAACATTAGAAATCCGATTGGAGGGTGTGGTCATCACTGATAGCAAGCGAGTGCAAGAGAGAGAGAGAGAGTATCGATCGACTGTGTCTCAGTGGCCTTGGGGGAAATTGGCGGGAAAGCAGATTGCCTCACCCATACATTATACAACTCGCGGGCTATATCTCCGATTTTGACCATCCAAACGCTGTTTTCACTTGTTTTATTGTTGTTTCAGGTTAATACCTTTATAATCAACCCATAATAGGCGCATATGGATAAGTATTAATGCTATTAATGGCACAATGAATATTTTAGTGACGGAAACACCTCAAATACGTCAGCACAGGGGGACGTTTCCAATTACCCCCATGCGCACTTCAGAGGTTAAAGAGAAGACACAAGGGAACTATCAGGCAAAACCGGCATACTTGACGGTGCCGGAATTAAGAGCAGCAGAATCAGCCATGATTAAGGTAGCTCAGAGAGAAGCTTACTCTGAGGAACACCACTATTTGTCAAAAGGACAGGGCACACCAAGCAATATAGTGAAGCAGTTAGGCCTCTATATGGAGTATCGGGAATTTAGATAAAGGTTAAATTATATATCACTGGTACATGAAATATCCCAACAAATAGTTATAATATAATTACCAACAAGGTATTCGTCGATGGGTGTAATCCAGTCCCCCACACGCGGCTAATTCAATTGCATGACATGTAGGAATATTCACATAATACAATATCGATACAATGAACTTAGCTTAAGAGGACTGGTGATGTAGGACTGTTGTTAATATTGTTGTAGATTAATATTTGTAGCACATGGTGGACTGTGGGTTGAGTCAGAGCCGGGGGAGGAGATGTTGACTGTTTGGTGTTGATTTTTTTTTTTTTTTTTTTTTTTTTAAGAGACAATGAACGGAGGAAGGAAAAACACAGATAAAACAAAAAGGTCCATGTGCCTAAAGGCATCCTCCATTCATAAAATGTTTGTAACAACTGGATTTAAACATTTGTTGATTGTAAGTTTGTGGAAAGCAATTCGAGGGAAGTGAATTCCAAAGAGTAGTAGCTCTGGGGATAAATTAATTCTGATAAGCAGAAGTTCTGCATTGTGGAGGAGAAAGTGTAAATTCATGGGCGCTCTCAGCTGCCCTAGTTCTACGGGGAAAGATGTGGAGAGGCGGCACAATTGAAGCAAGTTCCTCGGAACAATTGCTGTGAAAATATCTGTAGAATAATGCAAGGGATGCAACGTTTCTTCGTATGGCTAATGTAGGAAGGTCCTGTGTGATTGCAGGGTTATTGATTAATCTAATAGCTTTATTTTGAATTTTGTCCAACTGCCTCAATGCAACCACTCCACTTCCACCCCACAGAGGTGAACAGTAATCCATCTGAGAGCGCACATGACTTTTATATTACGGCCAACTGCTCGTCAGTGAAGAATTCTCGAACTCTGTACAGGAGTCCCAGTTTTTTAGAGGCATTCTTAGCAATGCTTCTAACATAATGTGTCCAGCTCAAGTTAGTAGTCAATGTTACACCGAGAATGTCAATACTAGGGGAAGTGGGAATATTTACATCATTAAAAAATATGGGAGTCAGTGAGATTCTGTCGGTTAGAAAATTGAATGTACTTGGTTTTCTGTGCATTAAAGGAAACTAGATTCTCTTGTCCCCATTCATTAATTCTAGAAAGGTCCTGGTTCAGAGAAATTGCAGTGTTTATTTTTGAATTTATAAGATCGGGTTGGGTGAAAGAATTGGTAAATGTGAAGGAACTGTGGAGTGTTGAGTCATCTGCGTAGGAATGTATTGGATTATGAGTGGTAGATATGAGATCATTGATATGAATGAGGAACAGAGTTGGGGCCAAAACTGATCCCTGGGGAACACCAGCATTTATTGAGTGAAATTGAGAATAAAGGCCATCTACCATTACACGTATTTTTCTGTTATGAAGATAAGAAGAAATTAGTGGAACTAATGATGCAAGGCCGTAGTGAGACATCTTCGACAATAAGGATTGAGAGACTAAAGGGCCGGCGTCCGATCGCTTCGCGAAATTACATATGGCTGCCGGCTCATAATAATTATAACCCATAACTTGGTTTCATAATACATCTAGAGCTGATGTAGATATTTATACATTACAGTTAATATTTAACCTAACTTAAGAATAAACTACAATACACAAAGAACCAGCCGAAATCGTACAAGCGATACGATACCGCCAAATTCAAATGTCCCATTGGACCAAACCCTGTCGGGATCATTACCCTATTCCCGACATATTGCCCGCCACCAAAAATGATATACAGGAACAAAAAAAGGACATCGAAGTCAAAGATCACCTTGTTTGATCTTTGATCTCCAAAGATCCACGGAACTCATAGCCGTCCTCCTTTAGGGACGAGCGCCACCTGAAGCCTGAGGAGGATCATCCTTCTCATCATCAGCTGCCCCACCTTGAGGAGCACTGTCACCAGCACTCTCCCGCGGAGGGGTATCAGTAGAGACGCCAGGATAATCCGGCAGTTCTACATCCTGCTCCAAGGGATATAACCTTACGACTGGGCGAGTAGTAACCCCAGTCGAAGTTCGTATTTTAGCAACCCTTATAAGACCATCAATGCCCTGGAACAAATCGATAATCCTCCCAAGCTTCCAAAATAACCTAGGACGCTCATCATGAATCAGGACGATATCCCCGATACGAGGCCATCGTTGATTCGTCCCTTTGATCTTATGAGAGTGACGCTCGTGAAGAGACAGCAAATATTCTTGGGTCCACCGTTTCCATAGATCGTCGGACACCTTGTTTACATACTGGAAGCGACGACGTGTGGCGTCAGCATTGCCGAACGTAGGGTCATGCAGATCTTCGTCATTTACGGACGATCTAGGAAAGGTATTAAGGGTTCGTCCACGTGTCATCATGGAAGGCGAAATGGGTAAGAGGTCAGCAACATCTGCCGAGGTATAGGTCAAGGGCCTGTCATTGACTAACATCTCAATTTCTATTAAGATGGTTTGCAACTCCCGTCTGGTCACCAGTGCCCTTCCTAATACCTTCTTAAAGGCAGATTTGACGATACCGATTGTTCTCTCCCAAATCGCCCCGAACCATGGTGCACGTGCTGGTATAAATCTCCATTGACAACCCTTTCCAGTGAGGGTAGCCACAACCTGCGGGTCATCCATTAAACTCTGGAGATATTTAGAGGCCCCGACAAAACAAGTCGCATTATCGCTCATAATAATTTGAGGGAAACCATTGCGGCCTGCAAAGCGTCTTAGAGTATGCAAAAACCCCTCACTGGATAGGTCGTCAATCAATTCAATATGAATCGCTCTGGTTACCGCACATGTGAATAGGACGGCATATACCTTTATGATATTACCGGGCGATTCTCTAACATGAATCGCTCCGGTGTAGTCTACCCCGGTTACCTGAAATGGTTCAGTCCTTTGTACCCTGAACTCAGGCAAGGGAGGTAGATCAACTGGGGAGTAAGGCTTACCCTGTAATCTTTTACAGATAGTACAGCTATTGTGGATCCCTTTAATTGCTTGTCGCATCTTAGGGATCCACCAACGTTGTCGCATATACGCCAGAACATAATTTACGCCAAAATGTAGGCAGGTCCGATGGCATTGGTGAATCAACATTTTGGTAATCAAATGAGAGGAGCTAAGGAGGACAGGATATTTCGCAGAATCAATAATGTCCGCTTTTTGTATCCAGCCTCTACACTTAATAATGCCTCCTTCCATATATAATCCTAGCTGCCTCATTAAGTTAGAGGGTTTGGCCTTTGACTCCTTGCTCAGGATTTGATGTTCAGTAGGATAAGATTCCTTTTGTACTAAACATATTAGTTTTGCTTCTGCTGATCTCAATTCATGGAGTCTGATATGCTTCGAATCTTCACTAAGGAAAGACCCGTGAGCCCGACTTCTCATGTTGTTAATGAAATGGTATATCCATGCAAATACCCGTATTACTTGATCATAGCTGCCGTATCGTTCCCACTCTACCAACTTGTTATCCTGATGTGTAGTACTCACATTCGAACTACTTAACACATCATCTTGGGGCCGACCTGAAGGAGCAGATATGCATTCCCTGAAATCCTGAGGCCATTCAGTTGGAGATGTAAGCCATGGAGGTCCATGCCACCAAATAGAGGAAGACAAACTGCTGTGCCGAGATCCCCCGGGAAATTATGTCACTGGGGTTATCCCTGGTGCTCACATAGCGAAATGTAGCTGTAGGAACCAAGTTATGAATCTCATCAGTGCGATTAGAAACATAAACAGGTAACACTTTCTGGCTGTGTACCCATGAAAGCGCTATTTGACTGTCGCTCCAGACATAGACGTTATTAATCTGTAGTATGTCTGTATAAGCATCCAGTGTAAACTTTAATAGTCGAGCAGACAGAAGCAATGCAGTAAGTTCTAATTTAGGAACTGTAATCTTCTTTATAGGGGCTACTTTGGCCTTCGCTATAGCCAGTGTCACTTCACTACCATTGCATATGTATATGGCAGTACCGTACGCACTATTACTAGCATCAGAAAAGGCATGTAGATCCACCTGGTGACCACTAATAACCTGACGAGGAAGTTGGACCTTGCAACATGCGGAAAGGTCCGACCGAATCAACCGCCAAGTATCCTGTAACTCACTCGGGAGGGGCGTGTCCCAATCTAGTTTTAGCCGCCACAGTTGCTGTAAAAACATACGAGCACGGATTGTAACAGGCAGCAAAAAACCTAGGGGATCAAACAACCTCGCTGACAAGCTTAAGCAGTTTCGCTTGGTCATAAGCTCACTGCCGCATGGGGTGTGACAGAAGGATATACAATCTGTGGTAGTGTCCCATTTGTGGCCTAAAAACTTCACCTCACTATTCTCAGTAGCCACACCGTCAGAAGCAAATTGACCTTTCAAAAGATCACTATTAGTGGCCCATTCTCTTAAGTATAAATGAGCCTTGGCAAATATATCACGGATCTCCCAGCATCTCTTGAGCAATAAATCTTCATTGTCTCCGGTGCCTTGAAGATTGTCCACATAGATCCCCTGCTTGATCTCATTCTTGAAGTCAGGATCTAGTCCAGCCTCCTCAAGATGACGCAAGATAGTAGCGTTGAGAAGGAACTGGGAACAGTCGCCCCGAATAAGACGACTCTGAACCTGTAGACCAGATACTCTGAATCTAGATCCATTGGGTCCCGTGGCCATAAAAATCTTGGCGAGTCCCTGTCTTCACGATGGAGTTGAAGCATCAGGAAGGCCTTCTCAATATCGGCGACCCATGCAAACTTATGACATCTGAAGCGCAACATAATTTGCGCTAGATCAGAGACCAGGGACGGACCCGTGTACAGACAATCATTCAGGCTATAGGAGCGAACACTGGATTTAGCAGAGCAGTCATACACAATACGAACAGGAGTGGTGGAACTGTCCTTTTTAATCCCATGGTGAGCAAGGTAATGGATGTTATCCCCATACTCACTGAGATCTACTCTCTCCACAAATCCACGTTGTACCTGCTCGGCTAAAACTGCCGCATAAGTCTCGCAATAACTTGGATCCTTGACTAACTGCTTCTGAAGGCCACGTAACCTACCAAGTGCTAGATGGAAATTAGTAGGTAATTTACTCTTGTTATCATTCCAAGGGAGCCCTACCACATACTGACCTCTGCCAGAGTCATACGTTACAGTCTCTTCATACGAGCTTAACGCTAGCTTGGACTCACGATCAAGTTCATGTGGGTCAATTCCAATATTGTCCAAGTCCCATAGCTTATCTATATCAGTACATGTATTATCAGGCACATTTGGCCGAATATATTTATCTATGGGGCTTACTGCTACCTTGAGGACCGTAACCACCTCCACCTGTGTGTCTTTAGAGGAAGTGGCATAGGATCCAGAAATGGCATACCCTTGGATCGTGGGGAGCATTATAAGCTTATCTACCCGCCGATATCCAGGGTGAACCAGGTCGTAGTAATAATCAGCTCCGACCAGTAGCATAATACCATTGTTAGCAGAGAGTTGATCATCAGCCAGTTTATAACCCTTGCTCCTGAGATATTTCAAATGTGGTTGAATCTCTGATGCTATATAGAAACTGGGTAGTGTGTCGACCACAACAGCCTTGATGGGACATACTTTTTTTCTATAAACATATGAAATCTCCACAATATCATAGTCACTGGAATCTATTTCACCAGTGAAACCATGGAGACGCAAATTCTCTTGACCCTTGCTGGTACACTTGAGCTGGGGTAATGATGACTGCAGAACGAATGACCTCTGTGAGCACTGGTCAAGTAAGGTGCGCGTCATTATAGTATTATTATTACTCCCCACTACTGGCAGCATCATAGTAGGAAGCAATTGACATTCTCGAGAAGCAATGGACATGGCAGATACTTTATCACCCTCGCTCTTACCTTTCTCATGTGACTCTTTGGGGGTTCTCCCATTTTCTTTGCCGTCGTGCCGATCAGACTGGGTGCAAAGGGAAAACCAATGTTTCCCCTTGCATTACTTACAAGGTTTGATGTAGGAATTGGTGCAAGTACTGTTGAAGTGGTCTCTTGCCAGACAGCTGGTACATAACTTAAGCGATTTAGCCTGGCCAATCTTCTGTGTAGCCTTAGGATACTTAGGACACTGATACCACAGATGACCGTGGACACTGCACAACTTGCAACCTAATGGTATTGGCCTTTTCTGTTTAGGAGAAGTCTGTACCGGGAAAGCTGCAGTAGATGGCGACATCTCCACTTGTCGGTAGTGTCCAGTACTCTCCATATTGAAGACTTCAGTCTGGTACACCTGCACCAACGCTTCCAAGTTTAGTGGAGAGTCGCTTAGTTGTCGTCGTAAGATTTCCCTTAAGGGAGAGGGTATCTTATTCAAGATATTCACACTAAATATCTCCTCCTTGGTGACGGCCATTGTCTCCATAGATCGGAGGAGGCTCTCAAAGGAGGCATAGTACTCCTTTAGGTCCGCCACATCATAGGATGGAGGATCTAGTGTGAAGAATTTGGTAATTAAAGCGGTCTTGATGACTTCCACTCTCCCGTAAGTTCTCTTCAGCAACTCCACTGCAGACTCGTAGCTGGTAGCTTCTAGCTTGTACCCATCGACTAACTTCAATGCCTCCCCTTTCAATTGACCACGGAGATATGTGAACCTTTGGATGGATGTGAGTGTTTGATTATGATGGACGGAACACTCAAAAATATCCCAAAATCCAGTCCAGGTAGCCGAATCCCCGGAAAAGGTAGGCAAAGTAAGCTTCGGCAGGTTAAAACCAGTCGCATTTGGTGTACCGGTATCCTTAACAGAGGTTGATTCTTGGGTGGAAGATAGTCTGGCTAAGGCTGTATTAACGTCCTCAAAGTACTCAAAATCTGCCGACATTTCTTCTTCCACATCGTCAGTAACTGTCAATAAACCATATACCTGCTGAGAATAACTATCATAAGTAGCTAGCGATTTAGTAACAGTAGCAATTTTACCTTTTATCTGATCAGCTGTGGCACTTATTAAAAATTCATCAAGATCTCTTAAACCTCTATTTAAACTTCCCTTCATCCCCCCCTTAAGAATCTTAAGTTTCTTTAAATCTGTCATCGTTAAGTCTATTAGGCTATTAACTCTCTAAACTATAAAGCAACTATTACACAAATTAATTTAAATTAAAAAATGTGGCAATAGCATTGCCACTCCCAATTTGGAAACGGTCATTAGGCTACTAGCTGCAGTTGGAAGAATTAATTGAATAAGAAATAGACAAGTAGCAGAAACAAACTAGGGCTAGAGAAAGAAGGGTAAATGAAAAGAACTGAATAGGTCAAGTAATAAGTATTAGGCCTAGCCCAGCTGCCCATCCCACAATCATGAGGTCTGTTGGCTGTCAATCGCTTAGGAATCAACAGAGACCGAACCCCATGACCGTAATTAGGCAACTAGGCTATAAAATTTAATTAAACGAGTCACATGAGAACCCTCCCCACCGGCAAAATTGAGAAAAGAGTCTCATAAATTATGGCCTAAAGGCTAAACTGAAAGTCACCAAGTAGGCTACCACGAACAGTGTCATCAAAACAACCACAGACACTCAGTAGGCCTAACCACAAAAACCGCGAGAAATGATAGCAAACCGTGACACCCTCACACACATACCTAACCCAGCAAACCCCCAAACAAGGTAAGCAGCACCACGCCGAAAAAAGTGGGAAACTAGTTCCCCCAAACTATAACAGTGACGGGGCGCCACCGAAAAAAACACAGGGATAGCCAGGCATCAAAGGTAACATAAAACAACGCAAGGGAAGTCTGCCCAACTTCTAGCGCGGCAGCCATTTGTAACACCAAGCGAAAGCGGATGCAAACATAACACTATTACTGCAGTAATGAAAGTACTAGAGATCGAAGGACCAATATTTATTTAGATAAAGGTTAAATTATATATCACTGGTACATGAAATATCCCAACAAATAGTTATAATATAATTACCAACAAGGTATTCGTCGATGGGTGTAATCCAGTCCCCCACACGCGGCTAATTCAATTGCATGACATGTAGGAATGTTCACATAATACAATATCGATACAATGAACTTAGCTTAAGAGGACTGGTGATGTAGGACTGTTGTTAATATTGTTGTAGATTAATATTTGTAGCACATGGTGAACTGTGGGTTGAGTCAGAGCCGGGGGAGGAGATGTTGACTGTTTGGTGTTGATTGAGAGACTAAAGGGCCGGCGTCCGATCGCTTCGCGAAATTACATATGGCTGCCGGCTCATAATAATTATAACCCATAACTTGGTTTCATAATACATCTAGAGCTGATGTAGATATTTATACATTACAGTTAATATTTAACCTAACTTAAGAATAAACTACAATACACAAAGAACCAGCCGAAATCGTACAAGCGATACGATACCGCCAAATTCAAATGTCCCATTGGACCAAACCCTGTCGGGATCATTGAGGCATGATACGCTGTAGAGGTAGGCTACACTTTTCAGCTTTACATGATAGCGCCAAGTACCCTATCCTTATCCCTAATAAACATCGTATAGCCACTCTCCTTAGTAATTACTGCCACAAAGTGTGTAACCATAGTGGTGTTAGTTACGTTGTAAATTACATAAGGCAAAGATGGTGGATCCCCAAGATTAGACAGGTAGTAAAGAAAGCCTTAAGGGGATGTATCATCTGCAAGAGATTGCAAGGTACATCATACCGTGCTGTACAGGCCCCTCCATTGCCGGAGTTTAGGGTTCAGGAAGTGAGTCCTTTCCAGGTAACGGGGGTTGACTACACAGGTGCCTTGCCAGTAAAAGAGAAGGGGGTACGGTAAGTAAACTATATGTAGTCTTATTCACCTGTGCAGTTACTAGAGCGGTCCATGTAGAGACGGTGTCTAACCTCTCCTGCGAATCATTTTTGCATGCGTTCCGTAGGTTTAGTAGCAGGAGGGGTTACCCTGAGATTATGATGAGTGATAATGCCACCACATTTGTTAGTGGAGCCAGTACATTATGGGAGTTGATAGATGATGCAAGGTTAAAAGGTAATCTAGCGGAATTCAAGTGCGAGTGGCGGTTTATACCGGCCAGGGCGCCATGGTTCGGTGCCATATGGGAACGGGTCATTGGCATCCTAAAGGCTGGCTTGAAGAAGGTACTGGGTCGAGCATTGGTTACCACAGAGGAACTGAATACAGTATTACTGGAGCTCGAGGCCACAGTCAATGATCGCCCGCTTGGCTACAGCTACAGTGATCTTGAAGACCCTCAACCCATCAATCCTTCACAACTGGTTCATGGGTGGCGGATCAGAAGCTTTCCAAGGCGGGAAGTCATGGATGAAGATCTCAATGACACGACTTGGCGTAACAACGATTCCGTCAACCAACGCTTCCAATATGTTACAAAGCTCTCACATGACCTGTGGAAAAGGTGGAGCACTGATTATTTAATATCACTCAGGGAGCAACATCGTCACTTAATGGTAAAAAGAGGGATAGCATCGCCGCAAGTTGGGGACGTCGTTCTAGTACATGATAACGGCCCCCTACTTTTTTGGCGTATAGGTCGGATAATGAAACTTCTTCGTGGTCCTGACCACGAATGTAGGGTAGTTCAGGTAAAAACAGGAGCCGGTTTGACCACCAGACCGGTGGTTAAGATATACCCACTAGAGATAGATTTAGAGGTAGTGGATGGCGACAGCAAGCCGAACTCTGATAATATCCTTCCTGCTACTGGAGCGGACCGAGGTGATACCCCTCAGAGGCCGTCACGTCGGGCTGCTTTGGGTTCCTCCCAGTTGTGGCGATCCATGATCGGGACGGGACAATTGTAAATACTTTGTATATAACTGGTGGCGGAGTATGTCGTGAATCCTAGCTGGTATATATACCATAGTTTGAATTTCCCGGGTTCACGACAGCTGGTTCCTTTTTGTTTATACGCATTACTTTATTTATCTTTGGGGATAAGTATTACTGTGGTTGCACCAATTATATCTTAGTTTATTTTCCCTTATTATTTAATCACGGGGGACGATATAGAACCCTTAAATATATTTATATTGTTACGATAAGAGGGAATCTCAGTACACTTCACACAGACTTCGTCCCGCTAACTACAGACCGCCAGTTGCTGCCACATAACAAAAGAACTTCACTGATCTACACCTACCGACATGTCCATCACCTAACCTACACTCTTTGCATCACAGATAAGTTCCTTTAATACTAGAAGTACTTCATAGATATTACTGGGACTACCACAGATAGCCTACATATACAATTTAACACGTAAGTCCAACGCCGACCGGTATCATATTTATAGCCTAGGCCAATTCATCTACCCAGGTCTAATTATTTACTTTATATCCGTTTCTCCTCTACCCCCTAGGAATAATATTCAGGATACATTTATTCATCCCCAATCAGAAAGAATATTTCTGATTGGGGATATGAATGGTAAGGTTGGTGAAAGGAAAGTTGATGGAGTGGTGGGAGGGTGGGGGGTACAATCAGAGGTGAATGGGAATGGTAGTGCACTTGTGGACGTATGTGTGGGGAGGAGGTTGTGGATAGCCAACACCTTTCGACACAGAATGATACACAGGTACACATGGAAAGTGGTGTGGAAGATGAAGGATAAAACAGTGGTGGAACGAAAGTCACTGATTGATTATATATGTGTGGATGAAAGAATGAAGAAATCTGTAATGGATGCTAGGGTGTATAGGAGTATTGGTGGGGGTCTGTCTGATAATTATGTAGTAGTAGCTAAGGTTAGAATACAAAAGAAGTGGGTGAGGAGAGCTGGAGGGAGGCGAGAGGAAGGTGAAATGGTGAGGAGGGTGGAGAGGCTACAGGAAGAGGAAATCAGGGAAGAGTAGCCTACAGGAGAGCAGTAGAAAGACGACTAGGTGGGTTCGACCTGAAAGATATGGAGGAAGTGGAGATAAGCAAGGTGTTTAAGGAAGAGATCTGTGCAGCATGTGAGGAGGTGTGTGGAGTGAGGAGAAGAGGGAGGGGAGTGAAAGGCACAGCATGGTGGCCAGAAGAGGTGAAAATAGCTGTGGAAGATAAGAAGAAAGTGTATAGAGAGTGGTTGGGTAGTAGAGGGAATGAAGATTTGGAGAGGCAGAAACAAGCGAGGTACGTGGAGAGAAAGAGAGTGGTGAAGAGAGTAGTGAAGGAAAGTAAGAGAAGAGTAGATGAGGAATTTGGAAGGAAAATTAGTGTAAAATGGAGGGAGTGTAAGTAACTGTTCTGGAAAGAAGTCGTGAAAGTTAGGGAAGGTAGCAAGGGAAACAGTAAGGGTGTGAAAGATAAGAATGGGAGAATGCTAGCCGAGAAACAAGAGAGAGTCGAAAGATGGAGGGAGTACTTCAACGAGTTGCTAAATGTAAGGAATGAAGAGCCAGCAAACATAGTTGGATATGGTATGGGAGGGAGAAGAGGAAAAGTAGTGGAGGAGGAGGTGGGGATCAGGAGGTTAGAAGTGTGGGAAGCCATGAAAAGAGTGAAGTTGGGGAAAGCACAAGGAACAGATGGAGTGTGTGGGGAAATGTTGAGATAGTGATCGAATGGGTATGGAAAATGTGCAAACTAGCATGGGAGAAGGGGAATGCACCCGATGACTGGAAGACTAGCACAATAGTCCCCCAATAAAAGGGGAAAGAGAAGTGTGTGGTAACCACCGAGATATATGTCTTTTAAGCGTAGTAGGGAAGGTGTACAGTAGGGTAGTGATTGAGAGAGTAAGAGTGAGAACGGAGAAATGGATATGCGACGAGCAGGGAGGTTTTAAAAAGGGAAGAGGATGTGTAGATCAGATTTTTACCCTGAATTGTGTTGTGGAGAAATATCTGGAGAAACAAAAAAAGGTGTATGTTGCCTTTATGGAGTTGGGGAAGGCCTATGACAGAGTGGATAGAGAAGGCATGTGGAAAGTACTTAGAATATACGGAGTAGATGGCAAGTTGCTGAAAGCAGTGGAGAGCATGTATGAGGGTGCAAAGGCGGCAGTACAGGTGGAGAATGAGCAGAGAGAGTTCTTTGACCTAAGTGTTGGGTTGAAACAGGGGTGTGTGATGTCCCCGTGGTTGTTTACTGTATATATGGATGGAGTCATGAAAGAAATACTAGGAAGAGCAGTGGATGTTGGTGTATCGCTGAAAAGGGAGGGAAATGAGTGGAAGCTGCCTATAATGCTGTTTGCGGATGATACAGTTCTGATGAGCGATAATGAATGGGAATTGCAGGGTCTGCTAAATGAGTTTGGAACAGTGTTTGAAAAACGGAATTTGAAGGTAAATGCGGGGAAGAGCAAGGTTATGGTCTTCGAAAGAGGTGAAGTCACAGAGTGTGAGGTGAAGTTGAACGGTCAGGCTATGGAGATCATCAGCTCTTTTAACCCTTTACGAGCAGCCTATGCGGTTTATTTATATGTACCGCCCAGCGGGGTGTTTTTAGCCAAAATAGGGCTGTTTACGTGATCATTTTCATGCCTAAATAAGACCCAGAACGTAAAACAAGTATCTATCCCTGAAAGGGCATAAACAGAGCTTTCGAATGACACCATAACGATCCTTTTATGATGGCTAGTTTTCTTGCAATAACCGTGCAACGCGAGTGCAAAAAGCAGGTAATTAGCCACTTTCCCGATACAATTCCGTATATAGCGAGTGAGAGAGGTAGGAGGGAGGTGAGATTCGAGTCAGTAGGTTCGCCGCGGTGGTCTGGAGCAGTCATACACTCGCTACTCTCCTGCCACCACTTGTCTCTCTCTCTCAGCAACATTACGTGCTGAAATTGCCACTCGAGTTATGTCGAGCGCCGCCACATAGTCCAGCTTTATTTAACTCGACTTATGTGGTGAGCCGTTTTTTAAGGGTTAAGGGGAGCGTCCGCCATGGGGTATTAGAGGTGCAAGTTGAAAAATCCGAAATTGAGATTTTCACTGCTCCCGTGAGGGTAACACTCTAGGCATCTCCTGGCAAAATTTTAGACTCGTAAAATAAAAATTACCGTAAATACAGCCCCCCCCCCACCCCCCCTTATGCACCACCATACTTACGTTGTATTTTTTGTTTTCTTTTTTCTATGTGATTGAGGGAGGCAAAAGGCATAACTGCCTATAGCGAGTGCCTCCCCCATAGTTGAAAGAGTGACAGGGCCAAAATCAAGGGACGTTCGAGCCAAAATGCCTGGACACACGGAGTTTGAAGCAATTTAAGTCATAGGAAGAGGGAAAGACTGATTCTGAGAGAGAGTTCCAGAGCTCAGCTGTTGAGTAGAAGAAAGTTTGAGAGCAATGTTTCACTCTTGGGTTGGAGAGTTGCACAGAGTAGGGGTGGGATTGAGTCGCAAGACGGGTACCACGTGCCCTACGTAAAGGAGGTGGTATGCACTGGGATAGCTCTGAGGAACACTGATTATTATAGTAGCGATAGAATAGCGAGAGAGATGCAACATTGCGGCGGAGAGAGAGAGACTGCAGAGAGTTTGTGAGTGGACGGGAGTTAATGATACGAAAGGCCTTCCTTTTAACTTTGTCTAGGAGAGCGGTGTGAGAGGAACCTCCCCACACATGTGAACAATACTCAATACAAGGGCGCACTATGCCCCTGTACAGAGCAAGAAGCTGTGCAGGGGAAAAGAACCCCCTAAGGCGGTTGAGCACACCCAGCTTCTGGGAGGCTGCCTTAGCAAGACTGGTAATATGGTCCTTCCAAATGAGAGCAGAAGAAAAAGAGACACCAAGAATATTGAGAGAAGATGAAGGGTTGATTTTTGTATTGCTGAAGAATAAGGGATAGTCCGCTGGGAGATCCTGACGGGTAGATAGATGGAGAAATTGGGTTTTGGAAGCATTAAAGTTAACAAGGTTTTCTCTGCCCCAATTGGAAATAGTATTTAGATCAGAATTTAAGAGTTCTATGGCTTCATTACGTTTGTCGTTGAGGGATTGCTGGCTGGGGCGTTCTGAAAAACTAATGGAGTAGTGTAAGGTTGAGTCGTCTGCATATGAATGGATGGGAATTAAGGTACAGTTAAGGAGATCATTTATGAAAATTAGAAAGAGAATAGGAGATAGGACAGAGCCCTGAGGAACACCGGAGTTTATAGGGTGAGGAAGTGAACAATGGCTGTCCACAACCGCGGCTATGGAACGGCCGGAAAGGAAATTAGAGACAAAGGCACAGATGGAGGGATAGAAACCGAAAGAGGGTAGTTTAGAAATTAAAGATTTATGCCAGACTCTATCGAAGGCTTTCGATATGTCTAGTGCAATAGAAAAAGTCTCACCGAAGTCCCGAAAGGAGGATGACCAAGAGTTAGTAAGATATGAAAGAAGATCACCAGTAGAGCGACCCTTAAGGAAGCCATACTGGCGATCTGAGAGCAGATTATGGGAAGAGAAATGCTTAAGAAATTTGGAAGCAAGAATAGTTTCAAAAACTTTAGAAAGACAAGAGATAAGAGCAATTGGACGATAGTTGGAGGGTTGAGAGCGGTCACCCTTCTTTGGGACAGGTTGAATGTGAGCAAACTTCCAGCATGAAGGGAAGACGTTAGAGGATAGACAGAGACGAAAGAGTTTGCCTAGGCAGGGAGTCAGCACGGAAGCACAGTTTTTGAGAACAACAGGAGGAACACCGTCCGGACCGTACGCCTTATTAGTGTTAAGCCCAGAGAGGGTAGAAAGTACATCTTTAGAAGAGATTAGGATATTAGGCATAAGTAAGAGAGAGGAGGGCGGAGAGGGAGGAATAGCACCGGAATCATCCAAGGTGGAGTTTCTAGCAAAAGTTTGAGCGAAGAGTTTAGCTTTGTCAGAGGAAGAAGTGATGGTTGTGCCATCAGAGTGGGAAAGGGGAGGGAAAGACGAGGAAGAGAAATTGTTGGAGAGGTTTTTGGCGAGATGCCAGAAAGCTTGGGAAGAGCTAGAGTTGGATAGTTCAGTGCATTTATTATTGATGAAAGAGTGTTTGGCAAGTCGAAGAACAGATTTGGCTTGATTCCGTGCAGAAACATATGAAGAATGAGAGTCTTGAGTTTTAAGGCGTCGGTACCGTTTGAATGCTTCCTCCTTATTGCGGACAGCAGTAGAACAGGCGTGAGTAAACCAAGATTTTTCAGCATTAGTCTGAGAGAAAGAGAATGGAATGTATGCTTCCATGCCCGATAGGATTACCTCGGTAATGCGTTCAGCACTCTCCGAGGGTCCTCGGCCATGGAAGCAGAAATAATTCCATGGGAAATCAAAGAAGTACTGCCGAAGAGCCTCCCAGTCGGCAGCGCCAAAGTGCCACAAGCGCCGCCGGCTAGGAGGATCGGGTGGCTGTACTGGAGAGATAGGACAGGTGACAGAGATAAGTTTATGGTCGGAGGAGCCCAAAGGAGAGAAAAGATCGACAGTATAAGAAGAAGGGTTAGAAGTTAGAAACAGGTCAAGAATGTTGGGCCGATCTCCGATGCGATCCGGGATACGGGTGGGTTGCTGAACTAACTGCTCTAGGTCATTTAGGATAGAAAAGACGTAGGCTTGTTCACCAGGTGGATCAGTAGTGTGAGAGGAGAGCCAATGGCGGTGGTGAACGTTGAAATCTCCTAAGATGGAGATTTCTGAGAAAGGAGAAATGGATAGAATGTGTTCCACTGTAGAGTTTAGATAGTCAAAGAATTTGGGAATCTTGGTAGAGTTAGGGGAGAGATAGACAGCACAGAAATATTTAGTAAGAGAATGACAGGTAATTTTGAGCCATAAAGTTGAGAATTCAGAGGAGTCGAAATCGGGAACACGAGAGCAAGTGAGTTTGTTGTGCACATATGCACAACATCCGCCTTTGGCTTTGAAACTAGGATAGAGAAAGTAGGAGGATACAGAGAAGGGGTTGCTGGATGTTGCTACAGACATCTGAGTTTCGGTGAGGAAGAGAAGATCAGGTTTATAGGAGGAGAGATGGTGCTCAACAGAGTGAAAGTTAGAGGAGAGTCCGCGAATGTTGCAGAAATTAATAGAAAGAGTAACAGGCCGAGGTCCAGGTAATTGTGTGGGGTCGTCAGGGGATGGTCGGTCGGGTGAGGGGGCATTGATGGTCCCCCCCCCTGGGGACTCCGAGGCTGGGCTACAATTCATAATTTTTTTTTTTTTTTAAATTTTGGTGTGGAAGAATGAAGTGTGGTGTGCATGTTTAGTGTAGTGAAGTGGATAGGAGGAGGAGGTGTTTGTGAGAGCTAGCTGGATTGCTCTCAGTGTAAATGAGGCACAAAGAAAATCAGTAAGAGTTTTTAGTTTTTAGGTTTTAAAAATTTGGCCAAAATGCGAAAATCCGAGGTAGCGAAAAAACTATTCATCCGAATGTATTCATTTTTGGATATGTTGTTCCTAGAAGTGGTACCTATCACCTGTAAAAAAAATGAACACGATCGAACCATTTTGAAATACATGGCGGAAGCTCCCCATAAGTATCTGAGCAGTGTGTTGAGTAAAGATGGGACTATGGATGAGGAAGTGCGGGTGAGGGTACAAGAGGGGAAGAGGGTTGTAGGAACATTGAAAGCAGTAACAAGAAATATGGTGGTCATTTGGAAGTGAAGAAGGCCTTGCATGACAGTGTGGTATATGTGGTATAGTGTATATGTGTATAGTGTGGTATAGTAAATTGCACTGGATCTTAGTACCAGAACATGTATCAAATCAATCAAGAGCAAACAGATGCAATAAATCGTCATTTGAGAGAGGAATCGTTGGGTAATGGATAAATTTAGTTTTTCGCCTTTTTCTCAAAACTATAATTATTCGAACAAAAATCCTAAAAACTTTCGTAATTTTGGTCCGATTTTAATAAATAAAAAACCATTGGAAAGAGGTGAATAAATGCAGTAGAATGTACTGAGGATTTTTTGATAAACCCATAACTTTTTTGACAGGAGGCTTGAAACCGTTTAAATATATATAAAAAAAAAAAAAAAAAAAAAAAAAAAAAAAACTATAAGGTGTATCAAAAATCCCTCTGTACATTTTATTGCATTGTTTCTCCTCTTTCCAATGGTATTTTGTTTATGTAGATTGGACCAAATTTTTTTTAGTTTTTAGGTTTTGAAAATTTGGCCAAAATGCGAAAATTCGAGGTAGCGAAAAAACTATTCATCCGAATTTATTCATTTTTGGATAAGTTGTTCCTAGAAGTGGTACCTATCACCTGTAAACAAATGAATACGATCGAACCATTTTGAAATACATGGCGGACGCTCCCCATAAGTATCTGAGCAGTGTGTTGAGTAAAGATGGGACTATGGATGAGGAAGTGCGGGAGAGGGTACAACAGGGGAAGAGGGTTGTAAGAACATTGAAAGCAGTAACAAGAAATATGGTGGTCATTTGGAAGTGAAGAAGTCCTTGCATGACAGTGTGGTAATCCCGACACTAACTTACGGAAGCGAAGCATGGACGTTCGGGAAGAGGCTCAGACCAAGAGTGAGAGCGGTGGAAATGAGTTACTTGAGAAGTGCGTGCGGAGTTACATGGAGGGATAGACAGACGAATGAGGAGGTAAGAATGAGGTGTGGTGTGGAGGTAGATGTGCTGGAAAGTGTGAACAGGAACAACTTGAGATGGTTCGGACATATGGAATGTATGGAAAGCGAGAGATTGACTAAGAGGGTGTACGAGAGCGAGGTGGAAGGACAGAGAGGGAGAGGTAGACCGAAGGAGAGGTGGAAGGATGAGTGAGGAAATATATGAATGAAGGTGGTGCTGGTTGGGAGGAGGGGCGTCGATTGACTTGGGACAGAGGTGCATGGGGGGGGGGGGGTTCGTTCGTGGCCACCCCTTCGGGGATCACGGCTTCAGGCTATAGATAGATAGATATTCATCTTTCCCTCTCTTTACAAGCCCCAACACTCTGGGGAACATTGTTATTGAAGGCCATGCAGTTATAATAATAAATGACCTGTTTACTGAAACAACAATGTGTCCATAATAAGGTTATGGAGGACAGTCATAATATTTTTTTTATTTATTTTTTTTTGTCCAGACATAATTCCCGAGAAGTGGTGGCTAAAATGCCCCAGAACGAGAAGCCCACCACAGAAGCCACGAACGAACACCACACAGAAACACCCAAAGGAAAGGTCCACAGAACGAAAGGACCAGCTGACCGAGCCAGCCATTTCAGACAGGCCCAAGCCCGCAGGACTAAGCAGCTCCAGGCCGAACCCACATACCTTTTCTAAACTGACCATTTTCCACACCTCACGTACACTACCCCTCGTATCCTACACTCCTAACTACAAAGATGATGAACAGGAATATACATTCATATTAAAAACACCCATGCCCTGTCCCTATGTTGAGCCAATGCCAACACATCAGACAGCCATAATTATATCTATGTATGTTCTTACATCCGAGAAGTAAATGTTATATATCTTAGAAGTTAAAACACCCACGCTTGTCCCTAGACCTCGTATATCATTTCCCATGACGAGTATAGATATATGTAACCCGTGCTCAGTCGCCCCTTGCATTATTCCTCTAGTAACTAAGTCTATAATATTAACTGCCACCAGCATTGATACGACATAGCGGCACTGTCCTTGTGTCGTATTGTGCCAAGTACAGATCAACCAGGTTTCATCACCTTATTAGGACGACGACTATAATGTCATCGTTCATCGATGTATGCAATCCTTAGTTTAAGTATTAATATTAACATTCCCTAACATCTTGTCTTGCCAGACTAAGCTTCTGAAGACCCATCGCCCCATAAATCTATGTATTCAATCCTTAGGTTAAGTATTTTTATCCGCCATTGTGTTCACCTTTTTCCATTTACTTTCCCACAATTGTCATACGTCTTCCCCTTGCCTCCTTCGTATCCACAGTCCACACTACGCCAATTTACTTCGTGTCATGCACCTCTTACCCCAACCAGAGATTGTATAAGATAACCTGGTTACCAGTATCTGTCATAAGTACCCCGAAACAATAACTAAGTACCCCTACGAACTGCCGCTGTTGTTGGTATATTTATATTTAATAGAAAACGCAGTTCCCAGGGCCAACTAATAGTATCCATAACCCCTCGGACTGATCACATAACTCTATCTTTTCCAGACTCATATACCACCCCATAGTTGCATTCCCCGGTAGCATTTGGCTAACGTATTCTACTGCCTTTTCAAACTTCCATATCAATTGTAGCCTAATGCCACCGCCACGCCCAGGGACCTTAGGGGCAAAATTTCCCTGTAGCCCTTGAACTCTCCCCCCCCCCCTCTCATTAAGACACCCGCGCTTCTCGACTCTTGTCCGACCTAGTCTCTCTCTCATACCTCTTGAAGATCCTTGAATTGTCCGTTGCTAACGCTCTCCAACCTTTTATATATACTCCTATCCAGCCTACCTTCACTTAGTAGGCCAGAACAACATTAGAACTTTACTAGCCCCTTGCATGCCATCTATTCTCTTACAACCAATTCACAACCCTGCACCCAATGGTCGTCGGTGCGAGGCTAACCGCCTCACCAGTAACTAACTTCTATTGCCATACTTCCAGATAAATGTGGCAGAGTTAGCAACCCAGTCTCCACCACATCCAGCAAACCCTACAATTAACAACCAGCCGAGTAAAACCAGCTAGCTAAGGCACCTTCGGTTTTGGTATTAAGGACACCCACATCTGTCTCATACACAGAGGGTTATTACAAACACTGGTGATATGGCAAGCCCCTAGCCACAGCCACCGGATGACAATCACAGAGAGAGGGCGCCCAGCTCCCCCTTTTTGCCCACCCGAGGAGGGAGACCCCCACCCCCGCGGAGGTATACCTGGCCCCTGTTTTGACTTCCGAGTCATTGCCAGGTAGCACAGGAATTCTTCCTATCAATGAACTAACCATGCATGACTAACACGTTTACTAACCTCTATTAACCTCTCCGCGGCGCACAGGGGGTTTTCTACAGGGTAAGACTGTGCGCACCTATGATGATTTTGGGACCTATTGCCAATTTCGATAAAAAGTACATCATCGTGTAGGGAATGTTTGCGTGCATCGGCCCATATATATTTGACCCCCCAAAAAATGTCTGGGGGGGGTAGGGGAACGGTCCGTAGTTGAAAAATGTGGAGCGAATGGCACCGCGCGGCTAGATTGTCATCGAGCGGCGAGATTTCCCGGCCGAATTTTCACGCGCCCAGGGGATAGAAGGAGAGGGAGGAGGGGGTGGGTTACCGCGTATTATCACGTATATCTCCTTTTTCGAGCCCTTTTAGGCTATTTAGAGTATGTATACGTGTGTAGGGCACCCATATAACAATGAATATGCCTCATAGTGACCAAAAATTGCAATATATAAGGGAATTATAAGAGAATTTTTTGGCGGGAATGAAGATGTGTTGGAGGTTTGGCGGCAATTTATGAGCTGAGAGTGTGGTTTACGCCATACATATCACGTATATCTTGTACGTAGAGCACTGTCATGCTATAATACAGACTTGTACGTATGTATACGTGCCATATATCAAAATATATACCGCATATAAACCAATTCATGCGATATTTACGCACATTATCAATGAGTTCTATGCGTGAACCAAGGTGTGAGTGAGTTGTGGTGGGAATGAAAGGGGGAGAGGGTGTGTTACGCCATAAATATCACGTCAATCTTGTATTTAGAGCACTCTCATGCTATAATAAAGACGTGTACATATGTAGGCGTCCCATATAACAAGGAATATACCGCATATAGCCCAATTGATGCGATATTTACGCAAATTGTGAATGTGTTTCTAGCAGACGGAAGCCTGAAAGGGGGGGTTGGGGGTGGGTGGGTGGGAGGGAGGCATGCAGGGGTGCAGTGAGTGAGTGAGTCGTGGAGAGATGGAAGTCAGGCAGATCTCTAGATAGATAACCAGCTTAGTGATAATTGTGGAGGCGCCCCAGGCGTATTGATGTTTGGTATTTTGACCCTTATGTCTACCAGATGGCTGGTGTTCGTTGCCATCAACAGGTCTACAATAACATGAGTCAGGAATGGAGAGAGAGAGAGAGAGAGAGAGAGAGAAACTGAGACATGCGTATGTCGTACGTATAAATGGACTTCAGAATTGCATTTTTATGCAAGCAGACATTGCATTTTAGACACATGTGAAGTACCACAGAAACATGTAGGCCATTGACTGTAAATAAAGTACTATATTTATAGACCACCAGCGACGGTGCTGAGTCAACACAGGCAGATTGCCTTTTGTGATAGAGGGCTAAATATAGACTGGTGTCTCCTTACACCTGCGAAAGGGTAGATTGCCACCAGAGAAACGTTTACTTATTTATTTCGAAGTAATATGCAATCTAAATGTATATTCGAGACCTACTGCAATTATTTGTATGACAGTCATGACTATGTATAATCCAATATACGCGCGTAGGCGAGACATAAAAAAGCTGGTTGAGCAATTTTCGACACCCACACAGTTATTATTCATTTTTATTTACAATATTATACAATACAAATGTATTTGTGAAGAGTATTTTATCCATTATTGTATTTATACCAATTTTGTTCCCAGACAGAGCTGCTGTAGCTGGAGCATCAAGGAGCGGCAAGGGTCACCTCGTGACCGCGTGACAATGAGTGGAGTCACACTGAGAGGGGCAATTTTGCTGAGTGTTTGGGCAAATTTTGACAGAATAAAGTTATATAATTACTAATTCTTGACAGAGACAAACTATTATAAACCTTGGCATGATATAATTGATAATCCCATCAATTTACAAACGTAAATTGGTGGGATAATTCATTTTTTTTTGTATATTGTCATTTCGATTGTAGACACGAAGTTTTGAGTGATATTTGGTATGAGCTCCTGTGGCATGGTTGGTAAGGTCGCGGGCTGGAAAACTCAAAGTGTCGTAGGGTAGTGGGATCGAATCCAGGAGGGGGTTATGGGGAAGGTTTTATATTGTCTAGAAAAAATTTATAATTTTTTTTTTTTACAAGATCATGCCATTGTATTCAAACAATATGAAATATTCATAGAATATATCATATTGTAAGAATACAATGACATGACCTTGTTTTTTTTTTTTTTTATTGTTTTTTTATTATCATAGTAGGTTTGACAGGATTTATTGAAACATATTTATTTTTGTACAATTCATTTGAGGTAAGAAAATAATTATACACATTACTTTGGCTAATAACAAACATATATTGATATACTAAAAAAATAAGGCATATTACATGTAAATCTTTGAAACTTATAAACTAAATAATGAAACATACAATTATATAATGTAAAAGCTATATCACAGGGACATCTTTGGAACTTATACATTATATAATATATATGTTACATTATGAGGTAGCGTGATCAATTAGGTCAGGTCAGGTAAGGTAAGGCGCGAGTCCAGGGCAGGGCAGGGCAGGAGGCGAGTCCAGGGCAGGGCACGGGGCGAGTCCAGGGCAGGGCAGGGCAGGGGCCGACACTCAGTAGTTCTTGAAGGTGTGGTAGTCCCTGAAGCAGTCACCCAGGCAGAGTGGAACTTTGCACTCGGCGCACATTGAGGTGACTCTTTTGGTGACATGGGGTTTCCTCACACTGGAGCTGCAGACGGTGCACTGCACCTGCCTGTGACGAGTGCCAATCAGCTCGGTGTTGGTTGGGTAGTGTCTTTCGACACCCAGCTGGATGCGGTCAGGAACGTGATCCCCACGCCATGCCGTACGTCTGTGAGTGGTGGTGCCATACTTCTCCAGGAGTTGGTAGGAGACATTGTACACGAACTCCCGGAATTTCAGCTTCTGGTTTGGGGCCATATCCTTTTTCACCAACCACAAGTTGTAGGCGTTCAGCATCGTTATGTCAACTAGGTGGAGGAAGAGCTTGTGATACCACTTCACAGTCTTCCTCAGACACTCAACGCCTGACAGCTGACAGTCAGACTTGTCCACCAGGCGCATGTTTTTTGTGTAGTCCACTACCATGTCGGGCTTGTAGATTGTCTTCCTGTTTCTGTAGTGGATTTTGCCAGAATCCACCTGGGCACCTGTGTGGACGGTGGAAAGCAGGTGGACGTCTCGCTTATCCTTCCACTTCAGGGCTATCAGTTTCCCACACTTCTCGAGCTGCTTGTATTTCTGCCCCTTTCGTCGCCTTCTTCGCACATGCCTCTCGCGGTGTTCCTGGGCCAGGTCGTCTTCTGAAGGTGTGTCACTGGAGGAGGCATCTGTGAGAGGAATGACATCACCTGTGAACTTTGGCATAAACTTTCTTGTCTTTCTGACAGTCCCACATGACCCCGTTTGGTTGTCATAAAGAAACTGGCAGAGAGCAGGAGAAGTATACCAGTTGTCAGTGTAGATGATGTGGCCTTTGCCCAGGTAAGGTGCCAACATTTTCCTGATGATGGCACCTGACATGCCCATGGGGTCATTGGCAGCGGCTTTCGGTACGTCAATGTCAGTTCCTGTATACACGATCATGTCAAGCACTATTCCAGTTTCACAGTCGCACAACACGAAGAGCTTGATTCCGAACCTATGCCTCTTCAAGGGGATATACTGCTTGAAAACAAGACGTCCTTTGAAGAGCACGAGCGACTCATCAATCACCAAATTGAGGAAGGGGTAAAAGTATTTCCTATACCTCTCCAACAACATGGTGAACACATCCCGAACTTTCCATATCCTGTCAATCCTGTTAGGATTTTCGTTGTCTGCAAAGTGCATAAATCTTAGCAGCAACAAAAATCTGTCACGAGTCATGAACTTATTGAAAGTTGGGGTGGCGATGAGAGGGTCGTGCTTCCAATAGTGTTGCAACACATGCTTCTTGATCAGAGGCATGAGGAACAACAAGGCAAAGAACGTCAGAAATTCTTCCATAGTCGTATCCACCCAGCCTCGTATTCTCGCTTTTGGAGAAAGGACGTCCAATCTGCCAAACACCCACCTGTAGTAGGCGTTTGTTTGGGCAACGATGTACGTCATTACCTCCATGTCGAAAAAAGCGAGGAAGAAGTCGCTTTCGTTCGCTTGATCATCACAGGGCCAGTCGTCAGTTGTTCCTGACGTCCCAGGATTGAACTGGGGCACGTCAGGTACAAAATTGACCCCATCAGACCAATCGAACGAAGGCATGCCAGGGATCGGAATGTCGTCTGCGTCTGCTTCATCGTCTGAAATATCGCTTCCATGGTCGCGATACAGCACTTCATCATCATTACCCTCCTCTTCACTTGACATACGATGCCCTTCCTCATTTTCGTCACCGACGTCGGACTCACTCCCACTGTCCACTCCCAAATCCCCCCACCCTTGGTCCCGTGCTAGGGCTTCGTCGAAACCCGGGCTGCCAATGTCCTGCGAATCACCATCAAACAGCAGGGCGGCATACTTAGATGGTGTCAGAGTTTTCCGGGTCACTTTGGCACGTGCGGGAGTCTTATGGACAGGGACAGCAGAGGTGGTGCAGGGGCGGCGGCAGGGGCGGCGGCAGCGGCGGCGGCAGGGGCAGCAGTGGTGCGTGGCCTTGATGGCAAGATGATGGTGGTGCCTGTCGCCCTTCTCTCGTTCTTGGGCAGGGGCGGCATGGCGGCAGGGGCAACAGGGGCAGCAGGGCCGGCAGGGACACCAGGGCCAGCAGTCGCTTTCCCAGTTGCTTTCCCTTCCCCTTCCCTGTTCCTTGGGCAGGGGCGGCAGGGGGCGGCAGGGGCGGCAGGGGCAGGGCAGCAGGGCCGGCAGGGACACCAGGGCCAGCAGTCGCTTTCCCAGTCGCTTTCCCCTTCCTTCCCCCTTCCTTGGGCAGCTCAGGGGCGCAGGGGCAGCAGGGGCAGGGCACCAGGGGCAGTTTTCCTCCCTTCCCCGCCTTGGCAGGGGCGGCAGGGGCGGCAGCGCTGTGGTGTTGGTGGTGTGGTAGGGGCACTGTGGCTGGCGTACGGGTTCTTTCCCTACGCCCGTGCCTTTCATTTTCCTGCCCCGCAGGTAATGCAGCCCTAGGGCGGCCTCCTGCGTCGCTGGTACCGGTGGCAGGGGTGGCAGTGGTGGCAGTGGTGGTGGTAGTGGTTGTTGCAGTGGCCTGGGTCGTGGTGGCAGTGTCCCGAAAGACCAATGACCTCTGTGCCATTGCCCTGCTTGCACGTGTTTTTCGTGCTTTGGGTGCTGGTGATTCGTCCTCTGAGTTTAGGGCGTGTCGTACTGGTAGCTAGGGTCTTTGGCAGCCACCCTCTGCCTTCCACGGCGGCTAACACCACCAGAAGGAGGGCTGGTTGTGTCATCAGGGAGCGAGCGTGAGGGACGTGTAGGCTCCATGACTAGTGCGTGGTTACTGGCGCGGTGGTGCTTGCACGAGTGCGGGGCGAGCGTTTGGCGGGGTGGTATCGAGAGTTGACATGTAGTACTATACCCACACCAATTTTCAGCCGCCTGGCTATAAACGCGCGGTTTTGGTACGTGTTCAAAGTCTCTGCTCTTAAGAGTCTCCCCGCAGTGCGCCGGGGGAACTCTTAAGAGTCTCCCCGCAGCTCCCGGGTTAACTCACAATAAACCATTTACCTTTCTTGCATGCTCTGATCACTAAATTAGCACCTCAGCTATACCATAGAATGAAGATTGAACAATCTAGAGAGACGCTCCTATCACAGCTGTCCCCATCCTCCTCGCAAAGTAGATCCAGTCTCTCTCCCCTAAATACCTCCAGTATAGCCAAAATAGTACCTCTTACTAAGGCTCCGTTATATGAAAATATAAAGGCTTTCCTATAGCCATGTGCCACAACAGTAAATACCATCTTACCTAGTCTCCATATCTATTGAGAGCTCAAATAAGTCCATAAGACTCGAGATCCCTACTGTCTACAGGGTCCAGAACCGAGCCTATAAATCTAGCTCCCGCACCCAGTCAAATCAGTTGAAAGCTAGACACCAACCAGGGGTCACTACCCTGCAGTTAACTTCTAGCTCTGCCCTTGTGTTGTTCCGGAGTGAGATTCCAGAGCCGGCAGACTCCGTGGCAGATTTGGATAGAAGGACCTGCCCACGTATTTGAGAACTTCACACATATGGGCCCCCTGGACGGCCGCGGAACCAGTCGTTAGCCCCCAACATCATGGACGCAAGATAACCAGGACCAGACCCATCAGATGCTACCCAAGATTCCCTTTAGCAGTAATACATATTACTGTGCTGTTTAAAGATTCATTAATTAATATTTCTACGAAGTGGCTATCTCTTTGCCCCAGTATAATTCATATAACTATTCAATTAGGAAGTGCTAAGCGTATCAGTGTCATATTTAACAGGCGACTAACTCTCGTAATCAACCATATACCTAGATATTATTACCTAGAAGGAAACCCTAGTGATATCTGAATGTTTGCCCACTGATTTGCGTTCTATGTATTTCTGAGACAAGAATATAAAACTTAGATCAGTACCCCCTGAGGTTATTAGAATTCCCGTGCTCTAAAATACGCGTGTCTAATCTAGTCTGTGAACTACGACTTGTGCACCAGAGCTACCAGTAATAAATCTAACAGTGAATATGATTCTATAAGTAACATTGATGGTCTTCGGTATATAAACCTGTTAAATCAAAGCCAGTGATCAGAAGATTAATACCTGAACGTTGGAAGTGGGAGACTAGGCTCCATCCAGATCCACTTATGCTAGTGTTGTTCGATTCTATTATATTGTCTTACACAAGTATTCTGCAGTGGTATATCAATAAACGTGATCGTGTAACTTGCTACCATGTGTTTCTTTGTGTTCTCTATTCCTCATATCTTGTATTGTGCATGCAGCCTTATATACCCAGTCAATTAGAACTCACATTACCCAAGTTAAACCTGTAGAAAATCAGGGCATAACATTGGCGGCAGCGGTGGTTCTTGATTCGGATAAAAGGTTGCATTACACTGCAAGTTTGGAACAGTAGAAGCATGGCAACATCGCAAAATTTTCAGCCACTCGCACACATTCCCAAGTATGATGTAAACACGTATGATATCACCAGTTACTTAGACATAATAAAGCCAGTGTACGATGTGGTACTTCATAATGACCGCGAAAAAATCGCCATTGCAATTACGCATATTATACAGTTGAGAGAAGCCGTTTCCCAACTTGTTGATAAGCCTACCTTTAAAGAATTTATTCGCCAAACTGTGACACAGAATACGCCAGAGTTTACCTGGAACCAGTTTCGATCCTTCGTGATCCGGACCTTAGATCCACTTTTGGGTTCCCCCGTCGCCCCCAAAATAATGAAAGTCGACGAGATCAAGTATGAAGGGGATATAAATGTGACCCTCATACAACTCTACAGATACGTGAGGACCACGTATAGCTATGAAGATTACGACCAACAAAATTAACTCTTATTCACCGCATTGCTAAATATCCTCCCACCCCACATCACCGCCCATCTCGACCCGTATGGCTTATTCGAAGAACATATGCTCTCCATCAGAGAAGAATGCCTACGCAGTTCGATGAATCCCCTATCCACCCCTTCAGCCCCTATCCAAGACTCCGTGCACCCTTCCAAAATGACTTCCGGTGAAAGTCCAACCCCAGTGCACTCTTCCTTGCCTCTATCCTCTCTGACCATCCCTAAATTTTCCCTTGCCCAGCCATCCACCAACAATCATCTTCCATCAATTGTGTTACCCCCCAAAACTTTTTCTATGCATGTCAAACAAACCCACCAACCCCAGATAACCGCTAACCAGACCGTGACTGCCACCAAGAAGATTCCCAAAATTCGTCCTGTTAACAACCCCAAATCAATACATCAGTCCTCTACCAATAACCCCTGTTCTACACCTAACTCTTCCCCCACCAACCCTCCGCAGCCCCCCCAACAAGCCCCCCATTCTAGCTATGCCTCCCTATGTAGGCCTACCACAACATATTTTCCATGACCCAGAAATGTTCAGCTATTCCCCCACCAACAAAATTTCCCTTGTGACAGTTTTCCGTCGGTAGCTTGTGACAGTTTTCAGTCAGTAGCTCCCTTCCACCCCCACACAATTCACACTCCTAGAAAACTTCGAAACCCCACACTTGACTCACCCCCTCATGACAGACAAACCCACCAATCCCATATAACCTCTAAACAAACCGTCACTGCCACCAACACACCCCACCACTCTGATCCTCCCACACGCGCCGTTAATCCTCCCCTCACGCGTGACGACCTAGGGACCCAACCATGTTCCCCTTCCCCCAGAAATGCTCAGCTATTCCCCCACCAAACAAATTTCCCTTGTGACAGTTTTCCGTCAGTAGCTCCCTTCCACCCCCCACAATTCACACCCCTAATAAACTTCAAAACCCCACACTTGACTCACCCCCTCATGACAGACAAACCCACCAACCCCAGATAACCTCTAAACAAACCGTCACTGCCACCGACACACCCCACCACTCTGATCCTCCCACACGCGCCGCCGTTAATCCCCCCCTCACGCGTGACCCCCACCAAAGTGATTTCACCCCCCTCATGCGTACCGAACACCTGCTCACCAGTCGGTCCCCCACCATCATGAGCCCAGCTAAACTTTCAACCTCCACCAATTCCCACCCTGCCAGCCTAACCTCTCACGACCACATTCCGAACGAACAATCACCCCCGTACATAACCCCTACCTCCTATCTTACCCCCCTCTTCACCGTTACCCCACCCGCCCCAAATTCCACCCCCAAAGATCCCGCTCGACAAAATACCACTCCCATCCCAATCCAACCACAAAACTTTTTCCACCTTGGCTAAACCCCAAAATACTCTCTCTCTCGCCCCAAACAACATAATCAACCTCTCAACTTCAACCACTCCTCGAAATCCCATCCATGTCTCTCCCGAAAATAAAATCAGTCCAAATTCAACCCCTCTCAAACCACAACCCTGCCTGCCCAGACCCCCCCCCCCCCACCATCTCCCTATAAAATCCCCACACCCCAAACCTCCAAACCACCTGATCATAGTAAACTCTCAACCTTCAGCCTTACTCACCCTTCCCCAAACCCCACTCACGACCACAACTCTCTACACAATTCAACCCCTCCCCAGCACCAACCTCTTCCGCAACAACAACCCCGACTCGACCTGCCCATTTCATCTTTAAAACCCCCCTATCATTACCCCCGACCGAATCCACTTAGACCCCCCTCCAGAACTGGCCCCGGGCCAGCTCGCCCCCAGACCCACATTCCTAACGACAAGAACTAACGGTATATCCACCCCGCCCTTCCAAAGTGAAAGTGAAACCCCAAGGTCAAAGCCACAACCACCACCACCCCCTATTACCAGACTGTCACCCAGACTAACGGCGACCATAAATACCGCCCCCCCCCCCCTGATGATGATGAGGATATTATTGTACTAAATTGTTTTGAATGTTTTAAATTCCTAAGCGATTGGGCATGATTCTATAAATTTACATGTTTACCATATACTGTATATATTATTTTTTTCCCTTAGTCATACTACTTTTCTTGTTAACCTACACTTTTCTGACTACCTTTTAAATTTGCTTTATACATTGTTAAACACTTTACCTCTTCTTAATTTCCTGTGTTCTTAATTATCTGTCCTTTCTTAAATTTACATGTTTTCCATATACTGTATATATATTTTTTTTCCCTTAGTCATACTACTTTTCTTGTTAACTTACACTTTTCTGACCATCTTTTAAATTTGCTTTATACATTGTTAAACACTTTACCTCTTCTTAATTTCCTGTGTTCTTAATTATCTGTTCTTTCTTAAATTTACATGTTTTCCATATACTATATATTATATATTTTTTCCCTTGGTCATACTACTTTTCTTGTTAACCTACACTTTTCTGACTATGCTTCTTTTTACTTCACCCTTGAGGCTCGAGGACGAGCCTATAATGAAGGAGAGGGAAGTAAAATGCCCCAGAACGAGAAGCCCACCACAGAAGCCACGAACGAACACCACACAGAAACACCCAAAGGAAAGGTCCACAGAACGAAAGGACCAGCTGACCGAGCCAGCCATTTCAGACAGGCCCAAGCCCGCAGGACTAAGCAGCTCCAGGCCGCACCCACATACCTTTTCTAAACTGACCATTTTCCACACCTCACGTACACTAACCCCTCGTGTCCTACACTGCTAACTACAAAGATGATGAACAGGAATATACATTCATATTAAAAACACCCATGCCCTGTCCCTATGTTGAGCCAATGCCAACACATCAGACAGCCATAATTATATCTATGTATGTTCTTACATCCGAGAAGTAGATGTTATATATCTTAGAAGTTAAAACACCCACGCTTGTCCCTATACCTCGTATATCATTTCCCATGACGAGTATAGATATATGTAACCCGTGCTCAGTCGCCCCTTGCATTGTTCCTCTAGTAACTAAGTCTATAATATTAACTGCCACCAGCATTGATACGACATAGCGGCACTGTCCTTGTGTCGTATTGTGCCAAGTACAGATCAACCAGGTTTCATCACCTTATTAGGACGACGACTATAATGTCATCGTTCATCGATGTATGCAATCCTTAGTTTAAGTATTAATATTAACATTCCCTAACATCTTGTCTTGCCAGACTAAGCTTCTGAAGACCCATCGCCCCATAAATCTATGTATTCAATCCTTAGGTTAAGTATTTTTATCCGCCATTGTGTTCACCTTTTTCCATTTACTTTCCACAATTGTCATACGTCTTCCCCTTGCCTCCTTCGTATCCACAGTCCACACTACGCCAATTTACTTCGTGTCTATCACCTCTTACCCCAACCAGAGATTGTATAAGATAACCTGGTTACCAGTATCTGTCATAAGTACCCCGAAACAATAACTAAGTACCCCTACGAACTGCCGCTGTTGTGGTATTTTATATTTAATAGAAAACGCAGTTCCCAGGGCCAACTAATAGTATCCATAACCCTCGGACTGATCACATAACTCTATCTTTTCCAGACTCATATACCACCCCATAGTTGCATTCCCCGGTAGCATTTGGCTAACGTATTCTACTGCCTTTTCAAACTTCCATATCAATTGTAGCCTAATGCCACCCCCACGCCCAGGGACCTTAGGGGCAAAATTTCCCTGTAGCCCTTGAACTCTTCCCCCCCCTCTCATTAAGACACCCGTGCTTCTCGACTCTTGTCCGACCTAGCCTCTCTCTCATACCTCTTGAAGATCCTTGAATTGTCCGTTGCTAACGCTCTCCAACCTTTTATATATACTCCTATCCAGCCTACCTTCACTTAGTAGGCCAGAACAACATTAGAACTTTACTAGCCCCTTGCATGCCATCTATTCTCTTACAACCCATTCACAACCCTGCACCCAATGGTCGTCGGTGCGAGGCTAGCCGCCTCGCCAGTAACTAACTTCTATTGCCATACTTCCAGATAAATGTGGCAGAGTTAGCAACCCAGTCTCCACCACATCCAGCAAACCCTACAATTAACAACCAGCCGAGTAAAACCAGCTAGCTAAGGCACCTTCGGTTTTGGTATTAAGGACACCCACATCTGTCTCATACACAGAGGGTTATTACAAACACTGGTGATATGGCAAGCCCCTAGCCACAGCCGCCGGACGACTATCACAGAGAGAGGGCGCCCAGCTCCCCCTTTTTGCCCACCCGAGGAGGGAGACCCCCACCCCCGCGGAGGTATACCTGGCCCCTGTTTTGACTTCCGAGTCATTGCCAGGTAGCACAGGAATTCTTCCTATCAATGAACTAACCATGCATGACTAACACCTTTACTAACCTCTATTAACTCACAATAAACCATTTACCTTTCTTGCATGCTCTGATAGTAAATTAGCACCTCAGCTATGCCATAGAATGAAGACTGAACAATCTAGAGAGACGCTCCTATCACAGCTGTCCCCATCCTCCTCGCAAAGTAGATCCAGTCTCTCTCCCCTAAATACTTCCAGTATAGCCAAAATAGTACCTCTTACTAAGGCTCAGTTATATGAAAATATAAAGGCTTCCTATAGCCATGTGCCACAACAGTAAATACCATCTTACCTAGTCCCCATATCTATTGAGAGCTCAAATAAGTCCATAAGACTCGAGATCCCTACTGTCTACAGGGTCCAGAACCGAGCCTATAAATCTAGCTCCCGCCCCCAGTCAAATCAGTTGAAAGCTAGACACCAACCAGGGGTCACTACCCTGCAGTTAACTTCTAGCTCTGCCCTTGTGTTGTTCCGGAGTGAGATTCCAGAGCCGGCAGACTCCGTGGCAGATTTGGATAGAAGGACCTGCCCACGTATTTGAGAACTTCACACATATGGGCCCCCTGGACGGCCGCGGAACCAGTCGACAGCCCCCAACATCACCGAAGATAACCAGGACCAGACCCATCAGATACTACCCAAGATTCCCTTTAGCAGTACTACATATTACTGTGCTGTTTAAAGATTCACTAATTAATATTTCTACGAAGTGGCTATCTCTTTGCCCAGTGTAATTCATATAACCATTCAATTAGGAAGTACTAAGCGTATCAGTGTTCATTAATTAACAGGCGACATTGACTCTCGTAATTACCTTATTCAGATATTAAAACTCTAGTGATATCTGAATGTTCGCCCACTGATTTGTGTTCTACGTATTTCTGAGACAAGAATATAAATCTTAGATCAGTACCCCCTGAGGTTACTAGAATTCCCGTGCTCTAAAATACGCGTGTCTAATCTAGTCTGTGAACTACTTGTGCACCAGAGCTACCAGTAAGAAATCTAACAGTGAATATGATTCTATAAGTAACATTGATGGTCTTCCGGTATATAAACCTTGTAACTAAAAGCCAGTGATCAGAAGATTAATACCTGAACGTTGGAAGTGGGAGACTAGGCTCCA